>JABJVR010003403.1:0-15962 GCA_025773905.1 Chitala chitala | reverse complement strand
TGTGTGTGTGTGTGTGTGTGTGTGTGTGTGTGTGTGTGTGTGTGTGTGTGTGTGTGTGTGTGTGTGTGTGTGTGTCGAGCACTCGAGTCATAGTATCATGAGACAAAATCACAGTGCATGCTTTGTCAGCCCTTTTACCGAAAATGACCTAAGCACGTGTTCTACGTACACACATATATAATGAAAGTCTTTATTTGCAGGAAAACATTTCTCTTGCTCATATACTTACAATGATATCAGCACTTTTCCTTCCGGTAAGGTGGTAAATTAAATGTATTGACTTCCTCTCTCATATAACTTATGTTAAAGGCAAAGCTGTTATTTCCCCACTTGGGAATATTCTTTATGAACAGCACTTTAAATTTATATTGGTTTTATGCATCTCCAGATTTGTCCATAAAAGTCCCTGGTGTTATGTTTCCTGGCCTCCTTTTTAAAGCATAAAATTTCCAAAGTAGCTTTCTGTCATCAAAGGAAATTGCCAACAATTGGTAGCAAAGCAGCTGTTGTGAGTGTAGTGAAACATCAAATTAACTAGAACCCATTTTCACATTCACCAGATTATGAAAGTTCACTTCACATCCTCTACTGTAGAGTTTAGCGCAACTTTGAAATTCAACATAACATCTCAGCTCAGCTCAGAGATGGAAAAGGCTGGCACAGTACAGAAATTCTAGCCGTGCTTGACTGGTCAGCCTTACAGGTCAGATTAAGTTAAACTGACTGCTATTGATTTATAAGGAGTCAAAATGGATGTGGCCTAGTTAGTTTACCTGAGCTCTTATGTAATTATGATTGGTCAGAGTTACCGTATTGACAAAGACAGATTATAATATCTCGTGATCTCAGAAAGGAAACTTGACCCCACAAAAAAATGTCAGGACCAGAAAAAACACTTTATCTAAACAGTAGGAACAATTTTAGGACATTTAATATTGAAAATGTATGTGTTTATGAATACATAAACTACACACACACACACACACACACACACACACACACACACACATCTATCTACTGCAAGCTGGAGTATTGCAATAAAACCTAAATACACTCTAAATTCTGAAAAGATTGTAAGAAACATCAGGGCGTATTACTGGTGTGTAAACCTGTTCTCACCAAAGCTCACTACCAAATGCATATTAAAGGCTATATATGATGTGATAGCAAATATAGCTTATGACAGTGTTTGTTTATGTAGGCAGCATTTAAAATACACATCGAACAGACCTTTGAAAATGAGACTTGTCTTACTTTCAGCACTTCCGCTTCACACTCCATCCATTTCACAGAAAGCACAAAGCAGTGCATTGTGGGGGACATTGGAAAAAACGCTGTCATGTCGCTGCACTTCTTTGTCTCTCTCCTGTGCTTGGGCTGTATCTTCTGGCTTTGTGCACAGCCTCATAATGACTCTGAGATGCTTTTTTTTATGAATATTGCATTTGTTTGCCCTGCTTAAGCATTCTCTGTGAGGATGGCGAGCTGCATCCAGTTTCCCACATGTGAGACCGTTCAGTCGGATCTGAGAAGCCTTGCGGGTCTCTTTTCACACAGCCTAAGGGTCCAAACCACTCTAGAGAATTGGTGTCTAATAGATATCCATGTTGTTTTTCTTCCGCTTCTGCTTAGAATTCTCACAAAGGGCACATGTGCTCATTATTATGGAAATTCATTTTTTTGTTACTCACAAAAAAAGGCCAATAACTTGATCTCTCATGGGAGCTTTAAACAACAACATCTCCCAGTGTCTAGATTTCAGTCAAGTCGTGTGTAAGGTCAGGGGTCACATACATGTAAAAGGCAGGCTTGATGCTACTCACCCGTGATAGCCAGCCTGAGCCTGATTTTAACGCCAAGGCAAATACGCAATTTTAGTGGTGGGCAGGCAACGGGGGGGCAGTCAACAGGAGAAGAGTCAAATAGCTAAAGATGATTGGTGATAACTGGAGGGCAAAACAAAATAAAGCATACAAAATCGATTAACAAAAATAAATGAACTAATCTGTAAACAGACAGGAAACTGGGTCTTCTATAATTATGCACTATGCATTACACACAACATGTTCAGTTTAATCTGATTTTTAATATACATTATCTTTTCAGCACTCTTCTCACTCAAAAATAAATGGTACCTGGATCTGCATATATGCAGATGAATTTAAAACAAAATCAGACCTGGGTGTGTCTAGAAGGTAATCTGTTTTCTAGCTGCAGGTGAGTAGCCTCCCAGGTGGATGGTAAAATCAGGTGGTTAGCACATTGTCATACTTAACCTCAATCACTCAACCAATTGTGCTCCATTACAGCACACTGAATTAAAAATCTCCAGATATGAAGTTAGTATTTACTTTGTAAGTGGTGATTTCTCTTTGTATTTTGTTAGAAAAATATTTAACTTACTAGAAATGTTAAACTTGTAGAATTTATATCATTGTCGACAGATTTTTACTGACAATTTTAACATCAGAGTCAAATAATAACAAGACCCTAAGACCAAGAGATATTGAAAACAAGGATAATGATCTCTATAGCATTAAATCTGAAAACTTGAATTGGTCGAGTAATTAAATTTCAATAATATTTAAATTATAGTAACAATGCATTTATTTGAATGTCTTTAGGATTATGCAAGTAAGGATACAAAGACCAAATCGTTATATGCACCTGTTTCTAATCACACTGTCTACAAAGAATTCTTGCCAGTTATAAAACCGCAGTAAAATAACAAGCCCTGATATAAGGATCAACTCCATCACGTACTTTGGTCAATAAGCCTTGAAACAGCAGAGCATGTTCAATATATTTAATGCCATTATAACCAAGAATAATCATTCTACATTCATTAAGCTCTGCTCATGAAAAAAAATATATCGTGAAAATGACCAGTTATCACTCTATTCACAATTCTACAACCGCAAAGCAGTAATTTGTGAGAAATTTCACTCCAGGGATTAAAAGATTGACAGACATTTAATTGGAGAGATAGGAAAACGTGTGTTCTTTGGATCTCATTAGCCAAAGGCAGCCTTTTTATTCATTTGTTGAGAGACACTCTTTTGTAATCATTGAATATCTTGTTTATACACACTTGGAAAACACTTTGTAACACTTTACCTTTATGGCAGTTTCTTCAGTCATTTGTTCAGCCTGTTTTTCTTTTTTTTTTTTTTGGAAGTTGAACAGTAATTGACTTTTTCTCATTTGTCTTTATGTAGACTGCTGACTCCAAATGCCATTACAGAAATACACCTGGCCATGTTGGAGGGCACAAGCAGACCTCAAAAATACACAAGGCAATTCATTACAAGAATGGCTACATAGTGACCTTTTTATGTCTCAGTGGATCAAAAGATTATTCTTTCCTACTAATTATTACAGTACAGCAACCACTACATTACTCTTAACACCACCTGGAAACAATACTTTACAATGTCTTATTTAATTTTTATTTTGTTAGTATCCTGTTCAGATAATGAATCATATGGTCTTTCACTTGGTGACTTCAGCTCCATACAGAACATGAAACTAATCTGAAATTTTGTGGATTCATTAATTAGGAAAATACAGAGAGAATTGATGAGGGTGTTGACTTGGGAAAACATTGAATATTTATCAGTTTATTACAATTTCAAGTCCTGAAAAACACATTTATTATGTTTTCAAATCACTTTAGCCTGGTGCAACTTTCTGCTTCGCTCTTTGCAGTCTGTTTGGAACACAGCTGAATAATTTTACATAATGATGGGATAGACACCCCACAACGCATAAAACTTAATGGGAAATACCATCAGTGCCAGCATTTTGGAAGCCTCCATGCCTCTAAAGTGTCATTTATTGTCCCAGTGTAAAACACTGGAAACAGTTGCATATAGCTGTTTTTTACAGCTGATCTCTGCCCCCACCCTCCCACACACACACACACACACACACACACACACACACACACACACACACACACACACACACACACACAGATGGATCTGTCAAAGATATTCCTAGTGTAAATCACTTGACAGCAGACAGTGCAGGCTCCATGCATGACGTACATCTTAACATGAAGCTCTTCAGTGTTAAAGTATATCTTCAGCCTTCATCATCAGTGTTCAGCAGTATCTTCAGTCTTCTTCACCAGTGTTCAGTCATGTCTTCATCCTTTTTCGTCAGTGTTTAGCTATGTTTTCAGCCTTCATCACTCTTGAACTATGTGAAAAAACAAAGGCTGGACTTGCAATTCAATGTTTTCTGAACACACAGGTTATCATATTAAAAAGCCTATTGGGAATAAAGCTAGCTTCAATTTTTGAGTAATGCAAGAAAAAGTTGAAACATACTAATTTACACTTATGAATACATTTCTCCCCTCCATGATTTGCCACCTTGACATAGTGGAGGGGTTTATGTGCCCCACTGATCCTAGGAGCTATGTTGTTGGTGGTAAATAGCTCATGCTAGGGACTCTGAAGGCAAACTGGTCATAGGTGAGAGGGCAGACCAAGAATGATTCATAGACCCTTAGGAAAGAAAAAGCACCCAGGACCCAGATACCTCACCTGGAATAGGGAAACTGGGGCCCCTCCATCAAGCTAGGACTGAGGGAGCATGTTGGCAAGTGCCTGGTTGTGGGGACCTTATCCATTACACCTGGTTGGGTACAACTCAAACAACACTGTACCATCCTTTTGTGGGCCCACTGCCTGCAGGAGTAGTAAGGGCGTGGTGTATTGTGGATTGGGTGGCAGTTGAAGGCAGAGCTCTTGGCAAACTAATCCTTGGCTACCAAAACTGGCTTTAGGAACAAGGAATGTGACCTCTCTGCTAGGAAAGGAGCATAGATACCATCTAGATATAGTCAGGCTCACCTCAACACACAGAATGGGCTCTGGAGCCAAATTCCTGGAGGACGGCTGGATTGGATTCAACTCTGCAGTTGCTTGGGTAAGAGCAGCAGGCAGAGCAAAAGTGGACATGAGTTCAGCACTGGTGTGATGGACTTTACCCCTGTAAATGAGGGGATTGCCTCCCTTTGGCTTTGTGCTGGGGGGTGGAGTCTACCTGTTGTTTGTGCTTATGCACCAGCCTTCTTTGAGTGCTTGGGTGGGGTGCTGGAAGATGCCTCTCCTGCATTCCAATGAAGGCTGGTGACATTGAACCAGAACAGGCAATGTTCCAGACCACCATTGTTAAAGGGGGCTGAATGGATTTGTGGCCATAAGATTGTGAGAGCTTGTCATACAGTAATGCTTAAACCCATTCATGGATCCTGGGGATAAAGGGAGCCGTAGGTTTGAAGAAGGACTTTTCTCGGTTAGCTTGTGAGACCCCAGAAGAAGCTGACAGATACCAGTAGGCCAAACAAAGTGCAACAATGGCAGTGACGGAAGCAACAACTTTGCTATGAAAGGAGTTTGGTCCATGCTGTATCCGGCAGGAATGTAAAATTTTTGACATATACTGGGGATATAGGTGGTGAGTGGAGTACTTTGAGGATCTCCTAAATCCCACTGACTTGCCTTCCATGGCAGAAGTACAGTTGGAGGACTGGCCTATCACTATGGCTGAGAACACTGAGGAGGTTAAACAACACCTTAGTAGAATTCCTGAGGTGAATGAAATTTGCTCAAAATTTCTGAAGGCTCTTGATGTTGTTAGGATGTCCTAGTTGACATGCCTTTTCAACATTGCGTGGAGGTTGGGGACAGTGCTTCTGGACTTGGAGACTGAGGTGATGGTCCATACCTTTAAAAAGGGTATGTTACAACTTTAGGAGGATCACACTCCTCTGGCATCATTGGGAAAGGCTGTGCCAGGGTACAAGAGAGGACGGTCTGAAAAATAGTCAAATTTTAGATTCAGGAGGAGCCATGCACATTCTGTCCTGGCTGTGGAAAAACAGACCTGCTCTTTACCTGTAATAGCGTTATGGAGGGCTCATGGGAGTTTGCCCAAACAGTGTACATGTGCTTTGTGAACTTGGAAAAGGCATATGACAATGTGCCTTACGGGATGCTGTAAAAGGTGCTTTGAAAGCATGAGCTGGCAGACCTTTAATTTCAGGCCATTAGGTCCCTGTATAAGAGGAGAAAGGTTCTCCTAAATTTCAGGCCATTAGGTCCCTGTATAAGAGGAGGAAGGTTCTCCTAAATTTCAGGCCATTAGGTCCCTGTATAAGAGGAGAAAGGTTCTCCTAAATTTCAGGCCATTAGGTCCCTGTATAAGAGGAGGAAGGTTCTCCTTCATTTCAGGCCATTAGGTCCCTGTATAATAAGACCTACTGTAATCTCCATATAATTTCAATTTATTTTTATATAGCGCCTTCTTCAACAAATTGTCTCAAAGCACTTCACAGAAAAAAAAAATTACAGATAATACAGAATTGATAGCAGGTGGATGATTAGGTTTAAAGATAAATATAAAGCTAAAGCCAGACAACAACGGAGCAGAGAATTATCAATGACAGGTCAGACTTGACAGTTTGAAATCACATAAAAGTAATCAGACATGAGTTCCTTAATGCATTATTACCTGACGAAGGTGTACTTAAGGTCCTAAATGTCTGCTACTCATTTCAAAGTTAACAAAGTCTGCATCTGGATTTATAACTCCAACATTATGTACATGCTAAATAACCAATAAATGATTAAACTTAGCATGAAAACTACCTTAAATAACCCTTAGTAGTAGTCAATAATAAAGCTGTAATTTACACAACGGGTGCATTCTGACCCACGCTGACTAAGGTTTTAGGTTAAGCAAATATGGGATGTGACCGGTAAGCGTAGTTTTATTAGTCCGGTTTAATTGCTGAATTTTTTACCTTTTATGTGACACGAACAGTTAATTAGGAAGCACTGTGTTCCAAAAGGCGGTCTGGGGGAAAGTCCTTTTTTTCTGCTGATACGGTTTATTGTTGGCAGTTTATAGCTTTTAAGTGTGTTTGTGGGAAAGGGGTTGTTTATGACACTAACGTAATGCATTTAAGTGGTGTGAAGGTCTCCCATTGCCATCTCACATGTTCATACTTTAAAGAAATATTAAAAGCAGCCAAATTGCTTTTCACCAATGACACACACCTTTAGCATGGTTTTTAACTCATTTTTTATAATCTTCATACGGGAGTACATTAGATGTTCAATCACTATTCAAATATAAGCATAAACCTCTAAAAGGATCATGACTCATTTTTGTTGATTACAGACCTCGTCAAGTGTGATAGTTCTTTAGCTTTAGATGCCCAGACGCCACTGTTTTCCATCCCAACAGCTCTGTGCGTTTTGGATTTATGCTGTCATTCTTTTCAAACACTGGGAAAGGTTCTCAAATAAGTGCAGCGTGTCATACATGAAGGATGGCTATCGAAATGAAACATTTGAAGAACAATGCCCTTTAAAGACCAAGAGAGGGAGGGAGGTGAGTTGAAAGTCAGCTTTTGGGGAACGGATGAAAAGACCCAGGCTGCAAGAGAGATGCTGAGGACCAATTGGATGGGCAAAAAGCAGGGAAGGTAAAAGTTCAGGAAGAGGGCAGGGGGGAATTAGGTGGAGGTGAAAGGTCATCAGGCACTGAAACTCCTCCCCTCTCTTTCTGTAAAAGCAGCATAACACTGTCCAGGGCTGCCAGATGTACTAATTCTCTGTCAGATGGAGAATTATAAAATCAATAGGCTTCAGGCGGCATTAGCCACAAAGTCAAAGAACAGATGGTAAAGGGAAGTGACAGGGACGGTTTAGCACCAAGAGGGGAGTTCTCAGGCCGCCGTGAGGTGAGACCGTAGAGAGGGATGTCACAGAGGCTTCACCTGGTGAATTTTTATGTGACAAGGAGCACAGAAACATGTCTCACCCTTGGCAATTCCCTGGCACTTACTGAGATACCTCTGTTTATAAGGCTATTTAGTTGCATCAGTATTTTATTGCATGGGCAACAACACAAAGTCTTCCAAAGCTGCCACTAAGATCACACAGGATGAATGTTGTCTCACACAACCATGTTTAAGGAAGAACCTTTTTTACTCGATGGACAGTGAAGCAGACACTAGGACTGCAGTGTGGGTAAAAAGTGTGAAATGCTTTAGATAAAATGTAAATTCCTGCAACAAATCAATTTTAATGTGATTACACACCTTTACTGGCTAATTTCAGCACTTGCCTGCAACTTTTTCATGGTTTCTAACATGGATGTCTAAAAGACTCCTGCTCTCACAATTTAATACATGGAAGATTTGCTCATTGCAAACTAAACAGAATTTAAATTATGTGGTCAATTCTAGTTCCTTTCTGATCAAGGAGAAAATATTCAAAGAGCTTTTAAAGGAACATTGCATCAAGATGCATTGTATAACTTCAATAAAACACAATTAATTGAGTAAAAAACTAATTTGTGTTCAATCAGTTTGCATAAGTACCAGTTTGTTCTCTTCTCAATATGATTGCAGTATTTTGTTCTGCAGATCACAACCTTAAAAAAAAAAAAAAAAAACTCATCATAATTACAAATTACTGAATAATTTAAAAAATTACCATACTGCCCTGTCCTCATTTGGAATGACAATATTTCTCAGGTATAGATTTATTTGCTCAGTTTGCATTGACCTTTGTGTTCTTTTGAAGTCCACTGATGTTTCAAAGAAAGTAAATATTGTGACCCCAGTTCAAAAACTGTTGTGTAATAGACAGAAAGGGGACAACAGGACTGGACATCTCAGGGAAGCTCACATGACGTGGAGTATCCAGCCACCTGATGTTAAGGCATTATGCATTCATGATGGATAGAATTAGGTATTTTTCACAAGTCATTTAGCTGAACAGAATGTGTGAGAAGAAGGACTCACCTCCACCCACGTCTCCCTGCTATCCATTGTATCTCTCATGATGTCTGCAAGATTTATGAGGACAGGACAAGTGGATGTTTAAAAGATGATTGTGTCATTTGCAGAAACAATGTATGAGAAGCGGGACCCACTTCCACCCACAACCTGCTCCTGATTTGTCTGCAGTCTATTGTGTCTTCTGTGACACCTATAAGAT
The DNA here is from genome assembly GCA_025773905.1 of Chitala chitala. NCBI lineage: Eukaryota > Metazoa > Chordata > Actinopteri > Osteoglossiformes > Notopteridae > Chitala > Chitala chitala. The sequence goes on along the minus strand of JABJVR010003403.1, from coordinate 6,936 downwards.
TTATGAGAACTCAGAACAGCCACCTGAGAATAAACAGTAAATTACCACTAATAGATATGGACAGCATGCTGGAGAATGTATTATATTTATTGTCCCATTTGTTCAGGTAGAGCTATAGGCTAGGCGACACTCAGTAGGGCCGGTGACAGTCTGGAGAAACATTAATCACAGAGCCAGAGTCAGGCAGCGTCGCTGTGGATTACAAAGCCTGTCATGGGCACTGCCAGCAAGACCCCTCACCTCACCTCTGCCGTAAACGTTCCCTGCTTTGCCTTTCCTGGCATGTCCAACAAGATCACCCAAGTCAGCAGTAATTGGGAGGGGCATTACTACGGCAACCTGCTCATCAGCTAAGCGACCTTCTTGCTGCTCTCTAAATTCCACAGATGTTTTTGGCATCAGGAAGGATGATGATTGATTGCCAGAAGCCTGATGAATGGCAATGCTTAATCTATCAACTTTAACTAACGATAGCTGCTTTGTTATCAAATGCTGCTGAAGTTGCAGAACCTTGTCTGTCAGGGAAATCAATTACTTTTGCCATGTTGTATTCTTTATGTTTTTCTAAATATCTCAGCTATGTCATAACAGGACCAATATTGTACAGCTGAGACTCTTAAATGGGGCACAACTCAGAATAACTTTTCACTGAGGTTTTAGTTTCACATGGGCGATGCTGCAAGGCAATCTCCCCAATCATCCCTCACAGAAGTCCAGCATCATGACAGAAAAACAAAGTACCTCTTCTTATTAGGAACTCGGGATACCTGATATGACAATAAAATAGAATGCTTGAAAGGATTAAAACAAGTAGGACAGCAATTTGCTAAAAAGAGAAATTTAAGATTTTGTGTGAACAGGACATAGAAGCTATCAGTAAAGAAAAAAGAACAAACACAAAGAAGACTAGGGATCTGTTATATTTTGGTCAATTTGTGATTTGTGTTCTTGCAGACCAGCTGTATCGGGATGCTTGACAGACTGGGGGACGTATAGCGTAGAGAAAAAGGACAGGGATCTGGGGTAAGGGGTCCAAGGCATGCCAGGGAGTAGCACGGAAGTAGCAGCAGAGTCGCGCTATGAAGAGGAGTGTGGGAAAGCAGGGTGACTCGTAAACACACTGAAGTATTATATTGTGTGCTGCTTTTCTGTGTTAAACTTAATACAGCTCACCCCAGCTTTTGTTGAGAGCAAATTAGCGACATAATTATTCTTTAACACCCAGTTTGTGTTTACCTGTCATGTCCGCCACAGTCACTGATACAGCCTGACAGCTTCATCCACATAACGAGTTTGCACATTGCCGGCGCTGCATGCGGGAACACATTCCATCTGCCTCACAGCTGCTGAAGCATTAGCAACACAGCGGGCGCGTGGTTATTCCTGGACATCGGTTCCGCTGTGGCACGGAAAAACCTGAAGGTAATAACCAATAGCTTGCTAGTTGATTAATTGCAAAACAGAGGCAGGTGTGCTATGAAAAAATTCGCAGACATCAAGCAGACCAGAGAGCGGAGGTGCTATACTTGCAGTGTGGTCTGAAGGTCTTGAAGGTGACACTGTCGAATGGTTTTACCTGAAAAAAAAAAATAAATAAAAAATTGTTCTCAGTAGTTCAATCTGCACTGCAAAGCAGAAGGATGTGGGGCTAAATTAAGGGGGACTTTTGTGCCTTTGGTATCAGGAGTTAAAAGAGGGACAATGCCAGTCACGCATGGTGGTTTAGCAGCCTGCACTGTTGCCTTGTCTGAACACAGCTCCAGCTTCATGTATGTGTAGTTAACACACTCGTACAGTGTTTTCCCCTTGTTTTGTGCCTCCTCTTTGTGCTTCTATCAGTAAAGCTTTTCTAAAGCACATATCAACATGACTGAATTTGTGATCGCATGCCTGCTGTGGACTAATGACTTGTCCTTGGTGAGCCTTACAACCTTACTCAGACTTTGTGGACCAGGCTCAGTATCACTGTAACCCTCAAACTGATTATTCAAATTTTGCATAGTTTGGGGGTTTGGGGGTTGCAAGTTCATACAACTTGTTGTTATGGGAGCTTGCTTCACAAGGCAACACACATTTGAGCTAATGCATATTGTGTCCAGGTTACAGAAGATTTCAGCTTCTTTGCTCAAGTGTACCTGACCTGACTTGTACCTCCATACACCCATGCCTGTACCTGGTGGTTTTCCTTTGTTTCATCCATTATCACAGTTTACGGGAGTGTGCTATTGCAATACAAATGTCCTTTGGGGCAGACAGGTGTTGGTTTGACAGTGACAAATAATGGCCCAAGTTTTCAGCCAGTGACTCGTGCAAAAATGGAATACGGTGCCCACATGGTCCATTTGCGATTCCTGACTGTTGGCAAAATTTGTGCAGTAGCTAGATACAACCTTTTATACAGCAATTTATACGAACAATACTGATGCATCGTTATTATCTAATGGTACGAGACGCCCTGACCCCCAGGTGCACGGCTAATGAGCTTGGTCCATGGGTTGGCCAGTCCTTTGTGTCGCGACTGAAAGATCACAAATACAATATACTTTCATCCAACAGTTTTTTTTTTTTTTGACAGCCGTTTAAATTCTCTTAATGTGTGTCCCCTGACACTAGCAAGCATAGAGTAGCATGTCTTTCAGTCCTCCCTGGGTTGACAGAAACTCAGCCAACAGAAATTCCTTTTTTTTAATTTGTTTTTCCCCTGGCAAGAAAACGTGTCTCTCAGAGCTGCACCACATCTCAGGGGAGACTGGATGGGGTTCTGTTACTCATTCCAATTTTCCCTCTGTTAAATTTTAAAACCCAACAACAGGCTGCAAAAAGGGCCTAAGAGAATTCTAATCTCTATGGAGGGTCCCATATGAGAGCTAAACGAGGCCTGCTTATTTGTTTGTCTGTGTGAAGTGAACACTAACATGAGAGTGAACGAGTCCTCGCTTTCCTTTGACAAAAGTGTCTGTATCCTGCTTCTGTGCAGGGAGACTCCAGTCATTACCCACTCAGAAAAGGTTTTATTACACCATAAAGATACACAAGAGGACTCTTACTTCACCTAAGATTTACTGCCTTTGCAAGCAGTGCTGTAATTTCTTGCTATGGTTGTGTAGAAATTACAGCACTGATTTTGTGATGTAATACACAAATGGCCCAGCCCCAATAATGCCTAAGTGCTTTAAACTCTGCCTGCTGTGACCTTAGTTTTCTTTGCCTGCCACCTCCAGGCCAGTTATCAGCCTGGGGGAAGCAGGGTGCTCACAAGGCTCCTCTGTTTAATTACACAGCATGGTTCATTAATGCACTTCACAAAAAGGACTCTCCGGTGCCTGAGAATTTATTAACGCAGGTGAGATTGAAAGTGATTTTACAAGGTTATCCTTATACACACTTAGAGAGGGGTATCCCCTCTTTTTGAAGTGATGGACTCTCACAGTAGAATTAATGACATCCTTTATTACTCTTCATTTATTTGCTGGTGCCAGTTTTACTTTTTTCACATTTCCAGATCGTAGCTTACAGTTTTAATTTACTTTTAAAATACCATTCCCACAGCACCTTCTACCATGCCAGGTCTTCACGTAACAGTGAAGAAGTCTCTGTCAGCCATGTCTGATTAGTCCTCCATAAGCAGCCAGACTTTCCCCAGGTACTTCCAGCCCAAAGCTAGCTCTCCTCATTTCTTTGCATTCTCATTACAACACCAGTGGAAGCACATTACCCTCAGTGTATCAAATTTACCAGAACACGGCTTACATTGTTGGCACCCAAGCGTCAAATAAAATATAAATCCTCACAGGTAAGCGCTTTAGCGTTGTTGACTGCCTGAACTAGGGGAACCATGAAAATCTTTCTCTGTCTTCCTCTCACTCATTTTCTTTCCAATCATCATGTATCTTAGATACAGACAAGCACTAATATACGAGAAATCTTTAAAATTTAATCTTTTGTGCTAATGACATTTCACTGGTTTATTACAAACTAACTCAGCAGAATAAAAATTAAACAATATAAAAAAAATGTAGATGGACGGATATTTTTACTAAATATATCAATATCCATCCGCACATCCATTTTCAAATTAAATATCTGGTTAGACATCATGGTAATAACACCATAGTTTTATTGTGTTGTTATGCTTGGTGTCAAAGTGCTGGCGATATTTCACATGCCTTGCCCAGTCTAATTTCTCCTTTGCTCTAACAGGTAATAATTTAATCTATGTATTTAAGTAGTGTTAACAGAGCATGTAATAGAACATGGAAAACAGCAAGCAGGCCTTTACCGTATTGATGCACAAATTAGAACGTCCTCTTGATTCAGCACATAGCAGAGGCTCACTGCAATTAAATGCTAAAATGTGATGCTCTGTATAGGAAATTGAAGTGAATGTTGAGAACATGCAGTGTGGCACAGAGTATGCATAAGGGGAACTCTATGGGAAATAAAAATTTCAGAGAGCTCACACATCCCAGCTGCTACTGTAAAGTAAAGCTTTAGGAAAAAACATGAATGTAGCAATCGGTACCCCCATGTGGACAAGAAGGTAGAGATTGGTCCCTATGTAGAGCTGTAATGAGAAAAAATGTCCATAACAAAGATCATCCAAAAGGCATAGTACATGAGTAAACAATCCAGGGATGAATGACCAGAGAGTAGAGCAAACGCTACCCAAAGTATAAGCACTACACACACCACAAAGCAGGAACAACCAGACACAAAAGTAGTACCACTAGATCAGGGCAACTGACCTGGATAACGAAGGCAAACAGGAAATCATGAACACATTATCAGACAGACCACTGTAAAAGACAAGATGCAGCCATATACACAACCAGAATTTCTATACAATACCTTACACCAAACAGAGGGACAGGGAAACCTTAAACAGAAGTTCTAATCCAAACCAGGGGCAATTATTCAAGGAATTGATGGAGACACCAAGAACTGAAATGATAGAAATAACAGAAACTGGATAAGACATAAAACCTGAAACTCAAGAAAAGACTAGACAGGTAGAGGCAACATCAAAACTAGACAGGACATGACAGGACCCATGACAATGAATCACATCAAACTAAATGTTTTTAAAACTGTTCACACCAAATAGTAATAGATTTTTTGTTGATCAACAACAGTTAAAGCAAACATTTTATGACAGTAGCATATATGTTAAAAATAAAGAAATTAAGTAAAAACAAAAATAGTCCAAAGGAAATCGATGTTGCCAAAGTGAAAGACAAGAAAAATGCTATAAAAAGCAATTACATTAAACTGTGTATATATGAAATATATGTCTTCAAGATACATGGAAAAGTACAGAAAAGCTATAAAACAGTTAAGAAAAGACACAACAAGCATTTCTACTGTAAAAAGAAAATTACCAAGTATGTATACTGAAACCAATATATGTGATTATTACATATTCAAAACCAATTTTCCAACATAATTTAACCTGCTGCATCCATTAGACCAGCCATTTTACTAGTGCTTTATGATGGTGTTTTTGCTGATGGGGTTAATTAATGAAATCATGGGAGTGCATGTAAGCCTGGTACAAGGCTCAGCAGAGGTCCTGTTTAAACCCTCCACCTCGGGGCATGTTATCCTGACAGCCGCCCTAAACACATGGAAAAACATCAAATAGTAAAAGTGTGTCTGACGGCGAAAAAGAAAGCTTCTTGTCAGCACCCACTAAACGTTCAAAAACAGAAAAAAAGCTGAAACGACTCTTTAGCATTTATGTAACAATGCCTAAACAGATTGCACTGTCACCAAGACTGTCTAATTATATGCAAAATACTTTTAAATTATGAGCAATTTTCTTATTATCTTCCACGATCTTTTGTTAATGCAGGAGATTTTTTTTATCTAGCTGCCTTATCAAAGGTGACAGCAGCTAAATTCACTCAACTTAGAGCAGTTTGAGAAATAAAGCCAGACATTAGAGAAGCCAATAAAAGAAGAACAGACTGAAATATAAAACTATAAGGTTTTATCACCATTGTCAGTTGTTAACAGTAAAAGCAGATAATACCGACTCTTTATCTACATTGCACTTGCTTCTTTTTTTTCTCTTCTGCAATGGAGCATTATCGCAAAGAAGTGAATGCCATTATAATACAAGGTATGTGTAGTTACACTGATTAAGAGCATAAAAGATTAATCACAAAAGGAAATATTTTGTCTGTGTCTGTTTGTTTCACACTTGGAAATGTGCAAATTAGGTATCACTGTCTGAAAGTGCAGTGGCACGGTGGCGTGGTGGTTAGCACCGTTGCCTCGTACCTCTGGGCCCGGAGCTCGATTCCTGCCTCGGGTCTGTGTGTGTGTGTGTGTGTGGAGTGTCCGTGTTCTCCCCGTGCGTGGTGCGTTTTCTCCGGGTTCTCCAGTTTCCTTCCACAGACATGCAGGTTAGGTTGATTGGTGTTTCCAAATTGTGTGTGTGTGTGTGTGCGTGTGCCCTGTGGTGGGTTGGCACCCTGCCCAGAGTGTCCCCTGCCTTGTGCCTCTTGCATTGGATAAGCGGTATAGAGGATGGATGGATATTTGACAGAGAAAACAGTGAACTATAAGGTCTTTCTTCTGAGAACATTAACATTCTAGGAAACATGACTGTGTCAGCTGTCTGTCACACTGACACAGCTCTTCATTGTCTCAGTCCCCATTCAAACTGATGACCTTCCCAGCACACACGCTGTAGTTCTTGCAATAGCCTGCAAACCAATTATAATATTCAGAAAGGTAGTCACAAACCATATGGAAATGTGCATGATTTAAAAACTTATACAGACTCAAATTAATTAATAATTCCTCTTTAGAATTCTCAAGTGCCAAGAAAATATCCCCCACACCATTACACCACCACCACCAGCCTCAACCGTTGAGACAAGGCAGGATGGATCCATGCTTTCATGTTCTTTACGCCAAATTCTGACCCTA
>JABJVR010003402.1:0-15964 GCA_025773905.1 Chitala chitala | reverse complement strand
ATGCTCTGTGGTGTACCCAGCAGTAATGTATGAATTTAAAAGTGCATGACTTGCATGTATATTTTGCATATACATTTACACAATTTCCTACATTATGTATTTCAGTCAATCATGTCATGTAAATGTATGTTATGTTTTTGGGAAGTGTAGTACCTTTAAATGTGTAAGTTTGAGTAGAGTAAGGGCTGTATGGAAAAAGAGAAATATATCATCCCTGAAATCTTTGTTAAAATGCATTATATAATTTTAACTCAGTAAAATTCCTGGCATATGATTTTTCTTCTCCCAAACTTCATATAAAAGAAATTCAAACATGAAATGAGCCAAGTGAGATTTTGTTCCAGAAGACATCGTTGATGAAGTAAAAAAAAGACACAAGTGAGATCTTAACAGACATCTTAGATGTCCTGGGAATCCTGAAGCACAGAGAGAATGAGACTTCCTCAAAACCAGTCTGAGATTTGCTACTGTGATCTAGCTGTGCCTGCCGTCACATCTTTTTTTTAAGGACGATTCCTCAAGAGACAAATCTGAGAAGTGTGGCTCAAAGTGGTGTGCATGGTCTTTGTGCAGGAGAAATGGAACACAGAGAAAGTGAGCTCTCACTACAATCACTCCTACTCCACTGGGAGGGAGAAGTGGGATTTCACTGTGCTCTGCCAGCTCTGTAAGAGAGAGATGGCTTATGAGAAGAGCTAATGCACTACTATGGAAAACAGCAACTGTAACTCAAAAGAGCACTTTGTGTGATGAGAAGGTCACACAGGCTAATGATTTACAAGACTGGCACCTGGAAGGAATGTTGATGGGAACTGTAGTGTATTCACTAGTGACTTTATCCAATCAAACCTCAGTTGTGTACAAGCGCTCCAACAAATGACCTTGTGTCTGTCTCTGTAGCTTGGCGTGACAGTGTGGCAGTACAGACTCTCCTGTATTCTCTGAGATAAAGACAAATCTGCTGCTGTTACCTGAAAGACAGTATACAATGTTGCAGAAAAGCATATCAAACCCTAATTCATTCAAGATTTGTCAGGCAAAATTTAAACACCAGGAATTCTCCAAATGGTTTTAGAATTTATTTATTATTATTATTTTTTTTTTTTTACAAATTTGTCTGCTGTTGACAAGATGTAAAGTTTCGTGAGGGAGTAAAACAGCTGTTCACAGTCTGGGCCAGAATGTTATTGTCAGAAGATGAGAAAAACAGCTGAAAAGGCCAATTTGAGAGAATTAATATTTGATTTCATGTTAAACCCTGAGTGTCGTAGCCTTGTGGATTCTTTATATTTCTGTGGAGACAGTCCTGTTTCCCTGACATTACAATATTACAGTAAATGTTTCACTACGGTAAAAAACCTGAGCTAATCTGTTTTGGTGGTGCAGTAGTACATGTTTGAGATGGCAGTACTTTCCAGGAATTCCCTGAGCAGTGGGTTTACACTTATGCAATCCACCTCACCAGCCCAGCCCAATGGAAAGTCACACCTGAGAAAAGCAGATGGCAGATCAGCACCAGGTGGATCAGCAGCTGGAAGAGCAGCAGTGTAGTTAGTGCCTGAGAGGAATGCACTAGCTATAGTGTGTGTGTGTGTGTGTCTCTGCATGCACATGCACACTTACCTGCTAGGCCCACATGTTCTGCTGATGATGACAGGGTGCTGCAGTGTGTGATCAGAATCCACTGATCCTTGCAGTGTCCGACTGTGTATGCGAGAGCAGGTGCACGTGTGTGCTGTCACACAATGAGGGGAACTCTTCTCCCTCAGTGGAGCGATTTAGAAGAGAGGTGTGCTCTGAGTCAGTGCCGCTGTTGTCAAGCATGCAGGAAACAGCTGTGAAGCCAGTGGTAGGTGCTGAATTGCGTTTGCTCTGTGGGCGGGACTGTGAGTGCAGAGACGCTGATAGCGCTGTTAAGGTGACGAGCAGCTTTGTGCACATCTCTCAGCCAATAGGAACATTCTGGAATTCTTTATTCACATATACCTATATTACAAACACAGGTGACAAGTTCCACACACCAGAACTTGTACTTGAATATTAAAAAAACTACGCTCATATTTATTTCACAAGCACACATACTTTGTAACTAATTAGACAGCATGCTGTGTTTTTCCATTACACCAGCACAGAATAATGATAACGTGCTCACTAGTTTAGCTGAAGTATAAAAAAAGATGTTTGCTTTAAAAAGAAATTATGGTATATAAACAACATGATGACAATCAACCCAGAGTCAGTGACTATATACAGTATGTACTCTATACTTACTGAACATACTGTATGACAAATCTTCAAATGCATATCTTTTGTTAGATCACAGAAACACTGACTTGACCCAAAATGTTTACCTTAATTCTGGGAACATGCTGCCTCCTGGTCTGTGCACAGCTGTTGCATTTCCTTTAATGGACTTAAACTCTGCTCATCAATCCTTCAGCAACCAACATGACGGTTTAATTACGGGCCCTGCGTGGCTACGGGTTTACTTTGGTCACAATCAATTTTTCATAACTACGTTTGCGGCCTTAACATATGTTGGGAAAAGAAAGGCAGATGATGTGTTTACTGTAAACAGTGCATCTGCTGGGAGCCTTGAGCCCCTTTGTTCAGCATCCCTTGTGCTCTTGCCCGTGCCTCTGAGGCTCTGTAAACTTGCCCTGAGCCGCAGTCCTACCGCAGTAGAAAAAACTATGACATCACTTCCAAAGTATGAGTGCCTCAGATGGGGTTTATTGTGCAGGGTTCACCTAGGGTTGTTCCATTGCAGTCTCACAATCCCATAAAAATCACCCCCCCCCCCCCACATACACAGCTTCCCATATATTGCCTTTGTAGCCACAGATTTTCTGTAATCATTTGCACCTCAATCGCACCTTACAAATGAAACTCCCCAGGGATGTGCGACTCCTTTAAATGAAGTTCCCCATGGCACATGGTGCAATAATTAAATAGCTCCCCCTGTGTCATGTCTGAGCAGCATCAGGGCTTTAGTGCACAAGAGCCTTACACTTGTGTACAGCAGGGTTCTCAAATTTTTTCATCCAAAGACCCAAACAAAAATCTTAAGACACATTTTGGGACCCAACAATGTAAACATTTCTATTTTCTATTCTGTTTACTGGTTACTTTGGTGACCCATCACCAGCAAGTCCATGATCTAAAAATGGGTTGTGACCCCTACGTAGGGAAACTGTTGGATTCTCCACCTTAGACAGACGGCAATGAGTGTGGGGGGAGGGAAGGAGTAAGCCTGTACCCACTGACACATGCCAGACTACCACGACCTCCATTATACCTTAGGTTACTGGAAAGTGCAATCATTTCACTTTGGCTGAACCTGGAAGGCGAATGGGAATCTATGCAAAGCTGGAACGAGGTGACAGGAATACGCAGACATGCCCTGTTTTTTCTCCTTTTCATATGAAAAAACACAAGACGGAGCACGCACAGTCGTGAGGACCACCTTACCTGCGATTCTTCTGCTGCTCAGAAAAGATAGGCACACGAAAGAAACGTGTTTTTTTCTCTCCTTTTCCCTTTTCTTTTTTGCTGCCGCTGATAACATCTACTTCCAGTCCTACACCAGGAATTTGTTTTCACAGATATGCTCTACAAAGAATGTTTTCATATTTCACATTTGTTCTACATTTACCCTTGTGTTTCCCAACCAAATTTTCCATTGAAAGAACAGGAATATTGCAACACACTGGGAGCCCAAATATAGTATCCTCTGGGGAATACAGTGCACTACCGTTCAAAAATGGAGTTAAACTGGAAAGATTTTTGTTGTTTTTTTTCCCCCATTTACCAAAATTCAGGTATAATATTATGCAAATTAACCTGGAATAACAGATGTGCAAGTGGCCATCCTCTAATATCTGATTTACAGAATTACTAAATTATACTTTAAAATTTGGACACAACCGATAAATGTACTTTTATATTTTACGGTCAATGCATGGAAAACGTATAGTGGATAAATGCCTGTAAACTATACTACTTAATGCGCATTTATTGTGAAATTATGGAGGCTACTGTAGCTGACGTCAAGCTATTTTTTTTTCCAGATTTCCTAAACAAAAAGCTCAGTTGTACAACAACAATTCCTCTGTGGGGGTGTTTAATGAGGTAAGAAATGAATTTGAATAGAATGTCTCTCCCACTAATTTCAGCCCTATCGAGCTGCCGAATAGTGCTCTATCAATGTAGCTTTAACGAGTTTTGTTATAAAATCAGATGGCAACAACCGCATGTCCATGAAGATTTCTCACAAAGTATTAAAAATTAATTACAGGTGGTACGCACTGTGAAACACAGATAACGTCCATGACACATCTGAAGTCAAATAATGGAGAAACAAAAAGGTAATTGATACCATTTTTCAATTTAAACAATACAAATATTTCTAATACAATATTTATGTTTTTAATGTAGTGATAATTTATGTGTTATTGAGTGTATGTTGTTTAGAATACTGCATGAAGTACATACATATTTTGTAAGAACATACTAACGTCTTGGGATTTCTCAGTTTCAGTAAATGGCTTTTCCTCCAAGAGCTCACAGTCTGGAGGCCAACAAAAGCAGCTACCGTACTCGGTGGAGACGCCCTATGGCTTCCATCTAGACCTGGATTTCCTCAAATATGTGGATGACATCGAGAAAGGGAATACCATTAAAAAGCTTCCCATACAAAGGAGAAGGAAGGGCCCCAAATTCAGCACTCTGCCCCGAAACTTTAGCCTGCCTGCTAACAGTCACCAGTCCACCCCTCAACGTGATGTGTGGGCCTATGCAAGCTCCCTAAGGCCCACTGGCAAGACACAGGAGATCCAGCAGATCTTTGACTTTAAAGCAAGTGACAGCGAGTCTACGGCCTGTCCCAGAGGGCAGGGGTTTAGGCACACGTCCAAAATGTCTGCTGCAGATATGAGCATCAGAGCATTTGACGAGCAGCCCATGGGCTTTCACGTCAGGCCACACCTGCTGAGAGCATCCAGCATGCCCGCCACCGTCCTTCAGAGGAAGAACTCTGAACTAGAAGATGAAGAACCCCAGGCTGGCCGGGAGTCTGCTGAAGAGAAAGGCTCCTCTGAAAACGTGTTTTGCTCTGGCACAGCGGGAGACAAGTGGAGCTCTACAAAGCACAGCCTGCAGAAGCAACTGTCAGAAGCTCTGAAGAGGATCAGAGAATTGGAAGAAGAAGTCCATACCATCCCTCAACTGAAGACCCAGATCTGTGCATTGAAAGAGGAGAAAGAGCGGTGCTTGCTTGGAGCTTCCCAGGAAGTGGCATATGGAAAACCCAACCTTGAGGATTACCAGCAACTGGTTTTAGAGGTTAAAGAACCTTCCAACAATGAAGACCTGGACACAAAACAGGACATCAACCTCCAATGTTCAGACTCCATGCAGATATCAAGAATGCAGGCAGGCACCTCAGTAAAGAGTCATTCTATTGAAGAATCTAAACAGTCTGAAGAAAAACCTGACAACTTATCCATAATAGAGCAGGATGAAGAAGCAGGGAAGAGGCTGAACAAACCAGATGTTAATGTAAGTGCAGTGCAGCAAAATATGACAACAGCATCCCAGCTACACGGCAATGACAAGGAGCTACCTAGTATAGCTGCACTGCAGGAAAAACTTGTGAATCTTGAAAAGAGATTTGCTGAAGCAAGTAAGGAGCTTGAGAGAGTCAATGCCCTACTGAGAGAGCAAGTGATGGAAAACAGGATCATGAAGAAGAAGCTACAACAGAAGAGTTTGATAAACATAGAGGAAACTAAACGAGACCAGATGTCTGGTGACTCAGCGGAGGCTAAAACATCTTCTGATTATGTGTGCACTCATGATGCATCAGTGAGTGCAAATTCAGGAAATAATGTTTTGTTTGAAAGAGAAGTCTCTGGTAAAGGGGAAATGTACTTGAGCAGCACACATGTCAATGAACAGCTGAAAGATCTGAGGACAACTGGCACTCAAACAGACCTTGCCGAAACTCAAGACGCTGAAGTTCTGGCAAATGTCCCCACAGCTGAGAAGCTGGTGGAAGCCATAGTTTCTACCTGCAACACAGCTGCTGGCACTGATTCTCCATGGGCATCACCTACCGGACCCGCTGCAGGGAACCCTCTACATCTAGTGTCAGAAACAAATGGAGGATGCCTGCTGGAAGATAGATTTCCAGGACATGGGGAAGAGCCCTGTCTCCAGGGAGAGGAAGGAGCAGCTGCCAAGGAGACCTCTATCAGCTGCTGTGTGAGCAGGATACAGGAGCTCCTGCAGGAGCAGTGGGCATGTCTGCCCAGCAGGCCGGCGGGGAGCATCCCGGGCACTGCCAGGGACCCATCCTCCACATTGAGTTCCATCCAGGCTCAGCTGGTTAGCACGGTTAACACCCTGTCGTCCCTCTGCTCCCCAAAGGGGCAGAAACAAGGACCTGTACAGGAAGGAGGTAAAGCAGCCTTTGCACCCAGTCCTGTGCTCAAAACACATTAGTGTTGAATGCAAAATAGAGATGGGTCTTTCGAAGGCACGCAACTTGTCAAGGTAGATCAAACAGACCTCAGTGAAGTTAGATTACCAAGACAAAAGGTGTGAGTAAGCACGTCTTTCAGTGAATGAAGTATCCATTAATCAAAGCAGGATTAGCATTTTACATTACAGGTGAATAAATAGAAATTTTTGACACTGTCCTCAGAGTACACAAAAAGGCAGAGAAAGGACGAAAACACTAAATGTCAGTCACTGCGCTAACAGACTGCTGCACACAGGCAGAAAGCAATGTGGCACAGAGACAGCAAAGTGGTGCACCTGCTCGGCTGGAAATCTGGCACCACTCGTCCCGTGAGACAGCGTGGTTTAACAGTAGTGACATTCCAGCACCTGCTCTGTGACGATCTCAAGATTAGGACAGACCTTAACCATTTGTGACAGCCAAGAGAACATTACTGTTTTAGAGGCTAAGAATTATAAATTAACCATATGACAGAGCACAGAGGACAGCACACATATGAAACAGAACATACATGCAGTGTGTAACCGTGCTGCACCCATGTTTTCCTGCTAAAAATTTAGTCCAGCATTACTACAGTATTACTCTACATTAGTGTCAAAAAGTAGAATGAAAGGAACTGAAAAAAGAACATATAGTTTAGCCACAAGAGAGGATGAAATAGGCTCCACCCAGCCAATGTGTTTCCAAACATCCCTGTCCTATAGTGTCAGTTTCATGTCTGATGCTAGTCATGTTAAGACACAACGAGATTTGTTTTGCGTGCTTGAGCATGATGCCTTGGCTAGAGTTCTGTGCTCGGCTGCTCCACCATGTCCGTGCGTCCCTGTTTCAGGTCTCAAATCCATAATGAAGAAAAGCGGCAGTGCTGAGCGCCTTGGGAACGGAGGAGCCAAGAAGAACCTTAAATTTGTAGGCGTGAATGGGGGGTAAGAGCACATGTTCCTTTACTTTTGGGTTGTTTTTTGCTTTGCATTTGTTTCATTCATCCTATTTGAAGCTAAATATGATGTGTGTGCTGCAGCAGCCTAGGTTAAGTGCTGTCCTCAGCAGTACAACAGCGGCGCCCCTTGAATCTCGAAGACGCAACCTTTTGATTGCAAAACATCTGTCTGAAGTGGGGCAAAAACAGAGGCATCATGGGAGGTGTTTGTATAGTCATGCAGGCAGAGAGAGATCAACAGTGTTTCATTACACTAAACAAGCTTTATTGTCCCCCGTGGGAAAACCCAATGCTTGAAAACTGTCATACAAACACAGCCTGATGTGAACAGCAAAACTATGAGTCATGGATTATATTTGTTCGGCTTGGCACCTGGAACTGCGTACCTCTTAGCACAAGTGTTAACTGACAAGGGGAGCTCCGTCACTGCAATAAAAAATACCAGGCTGTCAAATGAAATGATCTATGTCAATAGCACTAGACAAGCTTGAAGAAGTAACTGTTATTGCATGCACGTTCCAATATGCTATAATTATGTGGGGTTTTACCTGGAGTTTGCTGGCATGGAAATTTGCTCAGAAGGACAAGGGATATGTGGTAGTGTTGGCAATTCATTACATTTCACTGTCATGGTGAATACCTTAAAAATTTAGAAGCCTGGAGGTCAAAATTCATGAACTGTTCACACATACATAAGAAGCTATGCAGAAGTATGGTCAAGCAATGTACTTCCAGCTGTGGCTACTGGCTCCAAACACAATTCATAATATTTTGAGTGTTTTGCCAAATAGTAACAGTTTCTCATTGACTGCTATCGTAGTTTCTGAAGTGCTAGACTGTCTGTGAACAGCAAGTCATACACTCATACATTTGTGTCAAAATAGGCACCTTTAAATGCAAAAAGATACCCACAAGAACGTCTTTCACTGTCACATTCTACAGTCCCACTATTGTATTGTATGTGGTGTTGTGATGTTCTATATATAATCCTTCAACATTCAATTCGTCATTATCTAAGATCCATTCATATCGTTTCATTAGACAGACGTACAGATGAGGCAAATTCAAGGATCATTACCAGAACTGGTCTATTGGAACTAGTCTATTGGTTTAGCTTCACTGTGCTGATAATGGCCTCCCTGCAGATTTACTGTTGAATAACATAAATCAATTTATACCTGCTGAGAAGAGCCATTCCACAACACAGACACTTTTCCTATCAGCTGATTAGAGAAATTGCTAAAATTACCAGGTGGGCTTTCCAGCAGAGTGACATTATAACCTGTCACCAGGTACGAGACAACATCCAGCGAGGACTCTAGCGAAGACGACAACATGGAGGTGGGAGCCTTTGTGCCCCAGGAACAGAAAGAGGACCGTGGTCACCACGAGCAACGAGCTGAGGAAGCAGCAGAAGCCGATGGCTCGGCCGGCACAGCGGAGCCCAACGTCAGGTCAAAGACGAAGAAGACGGCGCGGTGAGAGAACGCAGGCAAAGCAGAAGGGCAGCCCACAGCTCCACAGCCACTCTCACACAGAGAGCCAGGCTACAATGTCAGGCTGCTGCTCTGCTAATAAAAGACGAAATGCAGGTTCACTGACAGTGAGCCACAGAGCAACAATAATGTAGTAAGAAGAATCCCTTTTTGATGGACAGCTACTCCACTATACTAATAAATGACTAACAGCCTTTGCTAATAAACGTGCTGCTGTCATGTCCTCAGAGCAGCCAGCTTTACGTCGCGTTGACGGGTGGCGTGCTGCTCTGCTAACACTGTGGAAAGGCTGCCATGGCAGCTGGCTGCCTGTGAAATTAAAGAACAGTGGGCACCTTTGATCTCAAAGTGCACAGTGATGATGGCATTTGGCTGCTCATGTAGAAACTGCACATACTGGATTAATAACTGGTTTACTCCCAGCATGAATCGGCTGATGGTTTAATATAAAGATATAAAAAGTCCTTGATTTTAATATTTTATTTAATTCAAGGGTTTAATATCCCATTTAGTACAAGGTTTTTTTTTTTTCTTACTAATTTTATCTATTCTGTGTCTCCAAAAATAGTCTGATTGTAATTGTAGTATTTCCTCTCAGGAAAGTAGTAGATGAAGAATTCATTGCAGCTTGTCACCTGTTGAAAGACCGTTTGGAGGAGGTGGATTCCCCCAACAAGGAAATGGTACCTTCCAATATATAGTCACATTTCTATTAAGGTTATGATTAATGGAGTTGCGTAGACAGTTGTTTCATATACTGTCAATTATACAATCTTGAGTTTTAAACAGCCAGAGAACTTACAGAAACAATTTTCTTACAACGTTTGTTTGTAAGGAAGGACCTGTTGTCTAATTTGAACCAGAAACCTTTTTGCTACAACAAAAAAAGCGTGTAGAAAATTTCCTTTACCACATTTCAATGGCATAAATGAAAACAGACTTTAAAAAGCAGATCGTGTTTCATTCATGTGTGAAGAAGATGCTGAATTTTCCAAGCTACTCATTGAATATCTCAATAATGACCTTGCAGTATAACGCCTGTGTGTACTTGAATTATAGTAAAAATGCATACTGTCCCGAAACTGTAAAATAGTCTTTTAAAATGATCAATTTAGCTTGCTGACAAAGTTAGGAACTGAGAAAATGGAGGACATTCCAATAAAATTTTCTTTCTCTGCACACATAAAGTGAAAAATACAGATTTGTTTAGAGAAGTTACACCATTTTCAGATGTGTTCAGATTTGTACACGCTAACATTACTGGCACTTCTTTGTGAGCATGCTCAGTTTTGTGCTACTCTCTACTGCCCCCAGAGGCACGTTCTGACAACCTTGTACCAGGAGTGGTTCCGTGTGACGAGTCGAAGAGATTCGCAGGCTGACACTTTGGCTCTGTACCTGAGCACGGTGGGGGAAGCCACGCCAACGCTTCTCCACTTTGTCGTCAACCTGGCCGATGGGAATGGCAACACTGCACTACATTACAGCGTGTCCCACTCCAACTTCCACATCGTGGAGCTGCTGCTGGACACAGGTACTCCAGACCACAATAATGAACCCAATCTCGTCCCACTAACTGCTGTGTAGAACCAACCATCTGTGCAGCCTTCTGTCCTTTCACTCCTGTTCACTTGCTCCTGTAGGTAATGTACAGGCCACTGTCCAAAGCCCCTTTTCATAGTACTGTCAGCCATGGCAGCACACTTTCCCACTCGGTCTGAATTTCAACAACATTCAAACAGGTTTTTCACTACTCGTGAATAGGATTCATCCTTTTCTTCAATCAACTTCTGCTTTAAGAGTGATGTCTGTGACAGGTTGGCACCCTGCCCAAAGTGTACCCTACCTTACACCCTAGGTTGCTTGGAATAGGCTCCAGGCCACCCTAGATGCTACTAGAGATAAGCGGTTGGATAATGGATGGCTGAATTTAAAAGCAAAGACTTTGTAATGGTCTTTGGCCAGGTCTGTGTGAAGTGGACCGGCAGAACCAAGCTGGCTACACAGCTATCATGTTGGCCTCCCTGGCGGTGACAGACTCCCCTGAGGATATGGGCGTGGCCAAGCAGCTGATTGGACAGGGGAACGTCAATGCCCAGGCCACCCAGGTACAGATGGTGCACAGACAGGAGAAACAAAGACAACAGTCCACCAATGTGGACACAGACAGCCCAATGGTCATGTGTGCGATAGTAACCATAATCATTTACAAAGTGATGAGTTTCCTGATGTACAAAGCAGACAGAGAGAATACAGTCTCCCTGTATTCTGTTGTGTCGTCTCCTATGCTAAACACCATCGCCAGCAATCACGAGTGACCAGCAAACATAACCCAGAATTCCTCAGCTATACAACACTGTTAGCGTGTGATTCGCTGTGTATGACCTATCGCTGCAGTCTCAATGCAGCTTGTAGTGACAAACAACCAATGGCAGATAGGTCCAGGATCTCGTGTGACACTCAGTCCTATCACACAGGTCCGTTGACCTCAGCCAACCCCTGTCTCCCTTTGGCAACAGGGTGGACAGACGGCACTGGCGCTGGCGGCAAGTCACGGGCGCACGGCCATGGTGCGCCTATTGTTGGACTGCGGCGCCGAGCCTGACGCCCGTGACCACAGCGGCTCCACCGCGCTCATGTGTGCCTGCGAGCACGGGCACACTGAAATCGTCCGTCTGCTGCTGGAGTGCCCCCACTGTGATGCCAGCCTTGGCGACAGAGTGAGTTTACCCCCCCCCCCCACCATACACTTTAATTTCAGGATTTGCATTGACTTTTTCCATTTACTAGACCGAGTCCACAATGCAAGTATGTGTTTATAAAGGTGGTTGTTTTTTGTGAAATTACCTGTAATCAACAAATAAGTATAATTTATTTGGTTTTGTTTCTTGCTTGCTGGGTTGTCATTTCTCTGCATTCTCTCCTCCATCCCCCACTATCCCCTCCTCTTAGGATGGTAACACTGCTCTCTCCGTGGCAACACAGGCCTCCCACTCAGAGATAGTTGACCTTCTGCAGGCCCACGTGGCCAGCAGGCCTGTGACCTCAGGGAGCCGTTCTGAACAGCCAGTCCCTTCGCACCCCTCAGGATGACAAAGCCTCCATTCACCATAGGGCTGAGGCTCTGAAGCAACCATCGCTAAGCTGAACAAAAAAAAATCTGATATTGGTACACATTCTTTTTTGTGTAATTTGCATCTGGCTGTTGTCCAATGAGAAATTGAGCCTTGCACATCAATCAAAAACAGACAAGGGTTCCTTGACAGAACATTGGTCATATGGATATCTTTTACGCTGCTGTAGTTCTAAATTCATCTAGCTTTTTATACATATCTGATAACACAAAAATTATCATGTGTAACAATATACTTTGAGCACAAGTTTGTATGTTTTATAATTATTTATTGTAATATACTGTATATTCAAATAATCTAAAGGATGTACATGTTTATTATGCATTACTTTAACTGAATGCTTACCTTATGTCATAATAAACTTTTATCAGCATTGCACACTCAGTCCTTCAGAAGATGGCCGCACTTCTTACCAGCGACCCAATGAAAAGATACATCCTACTATTTTAGTCCCCAAACCTGCTGTAAATATTTTCAGAAAATAAACTTAACCGTAGAGTTGCATGTTGACAAGCCGTTTGACTGTAGCATAACTTGTTTAAAATGTTATTTACATGCAAAATCAGTGCATTCAGGTGATGTGGTCAATATGGCTCATTCATCTCTCAAAATTTCACACTCTAGTGTGCAAGGAAACTGTGTCATGTTTCACTGTTATGGAGATTCACTTCTAGAGGCTAAATCAAACATTGACGGGCACTGCCCTAAACAAGAAAGGTAGGCACTGAGCATTGCTTCATAAGCTTGGTCTAATCACACAGAATGAGACGTTCTCTCTGCCTTGAGGTAAATATTTTTCCCTCTGTGACTAGTGAATAAAAGTGCTTATCACTACTTAATACACATACACACACAGACACTCAGACAAACACACACACAGTGAACTCACACTTCAAACACTGCCTATCTTTTTTTATAGATTTTTAACATTTTTACTGTGCATATATTTCAAATACAAATGGACAATTTATTTACCCCACAGACACCTGTATCCAAGTCAACTGATAATGATTACTGTTTTCCCATAACTTATCAACTAAGAGTCATGCTGCTCCTGAAGCAGCCTTTAGACTGATATCTTGCTCAGCGGTTAAACAACAGGCCTTAGAAGCTGGACTGAAAAGAAAAAAAAAAACATTTGTTGTGATCCATTCTAAACCAGTAAGCATGTCTGCAAAATCAATATTCCTGTTTTTTATTCTTTCCTGCACAACATCCAGGCAACAGCTCCGAGAGTTCCATGACAGGGTACCAGGTGTTAAAGCCACTTCGGGCTCACAGTCATTAATAACCTGTGTCTATATGGGTTCTCTAGTAGTGCAATAATGTCATCCTTGAGATCTGGGCATTATAATAATGGTGTGGCCAGACTGGTAATGAGCTGATAAAGATGGCACACCATTAAACTATTTTAAAAGTGTCACATTATACAACATAATAGATGGTCCTTTTCTAGAATGAGTTATTATTCTTCATTGCCTCTATGTGGATGGTTTATTAATACCTACATCTTACAAGAGCTATACACAAACTGTCATTTGTCGTAAAACACACTGTGCATAAATCCTCTCTGTGACTGTAACAACTGATACAGCTGTCATAACCATAGTCACAGACAAGAGCATCGTCTATGTAATACAAAATAAAGTGTTTACTCTTCTTTGAAGATAAACTTCAAATCTGTCATAAAAACATAAAACAGAGGGATGTGCATGCAGCCTATAAGTATTTATGAAAGAACAGCCACAAGATTTTATGCTCATTTTGTGTGACAACAGTGACTGCACTTTGTTCCAGTTGCTGAGAATCAGGGCATTTAATAAACCAGGGCCCATATTTGCTCTTGTTCATTTAGCAGATACCTTTGTCCAAAGCGACTTACTATGAACAATAGTACACGTACATGTCACAAACGAGGTCAAACAGTATCAGAGAATCTAACTAACAGTAAGTGCTGTCCTATCATCACAGTGCACACGGTTAAGTCAAGCAATTCTTACACAAGTCATACAAATAAAGGGAAACGTGCAGTCTTGTACAAACAAGAAAAACATGTACAATCAGCCTTGCAACAATGGAGTAATAAGGAAGCAAAGTTGATAAAGGTGAGGTTTCAAGTTCTGAGGTGTTTATTGAAGAGATGTGTGGCACCTTATGCCTCCTCTAGGTTTAACTAAAAATAAATACAATTCAACAAATGAGCATTTTGGCTAATAAACATGAAAGAAATGACAGGGTATAAAGTATCCAAATAAAAAAGGTAACCTTTGAAATGTGACACTGATTTGCAGGTCCTAGAGAGAGGCAGACACAAAGGCCTGGAGCACTTTGATTCATGGCATCCTGAAAAATGACAGAAATGTGCCGAATACGCCAAGCGCAGACACGTGGCCACACGTCCCAAGGGGCTCCCATAGCCTCTGTGTTTTTATGCTGCTGTGCATCAGCCACGTGTCATAAATAAACTAGGCCCACTTTACAGGCTACCAGCATGGTGAAAGGCTTTGGCAATCCCCCTGACAACTGGAACCCTAGATCTCTACTAAAAGTTATTGCAAACAAGAATTTGATTTAGATGTGGACAAATTCTTCTATTGATACTTTTAAAGTCTGGGATTAGTTTTAAAGTTCTTGTGCCTACTTGGATGGTAGCTGCAAAACTTGTTATCGGAAAGGCTGAACAGCTCAGATCCTTGGGGATGAAATTCAGTAGGATTGACAGCGTAGAGAGAATTGCTTATAAACCACAGTGTGCTGAAGAAAACGTTATTTTAGTCAATTGATTTACCGATTCCAACTTGGCGTCAAATTATAAAACAGTCTCCATAATTTTATGTCCATATACCTGACTATATCTGACAGTCAACTTTCCCACTGCCTATAAATTACACTACATATCCTACAGTGTGTGGATATTATGTGATTTTGTAACAGATGTAAGAGCTATCTAATGAAATGGTATAATACTATGCCACTAGTTACAATTGTGTGACTAGTATAAGATTTGCTTGACTTAATCATGTGCACTTTGAATTACAGGACAGCACTTACTGTCAGATTTTCTGATACTGTTTGACGTCGTTTGTGACATGCACGCGTACTCTTATTCATTGAAAATCACTTTGGACAAAGACGTCTGCTAAATGAATAAGAGTAAATGTAAATGTACTATGCATTTGCATACATTTACTAAGTCAGCATTCATTTTCTGTTCCTCAGTTGCATTTTAAAATTATAGTCAGTAAACCCAGAAAAAATCGTGTAAGCAACGTACAGCATTTATTTACTTTTACCAGATGTTTTTTAAACATCAAAGCTAATCCAACTCAATTTTAAAATCCGTGCATTAACATCCTACATACAGCAGGTGGCACTGCGATCCTAGGGCCCTTCACGTGCCGTCGTTTTTCAAGTCACATACAAGAGTTTGTCATATCCAGTGCAGTTAAACGTTATTTATCAAGCATGCATATGTTTATTACAGTACATGATTTAAAAAAAATGCTAATGAGAAATGTTTAAATGTCAGTACCTTTTCTGAGAGATCTTTTGGAGATATAGCGTTTCTGTCTTACGCCGGTGCGGTGATTGCTTCAACCACTGCCACCCCGAAATGAACAGCGGTAAATACTTTTAACTTCCAGCCTATTTCCTCGTGGTTTGAGCACACGTTAAAGAAACATACGGCGTCTTCATATCGTCACTTTGTTTTCGAGGTGCCGTATAAAATTGTACTGTGCAAAGATTTAAAACGGGGCATTTGCGTTGTCTCTCCAGCTGCATTTTCACACACACACACACACTACCAAAAGTCAGTTTCCGCTGAGCAGTCAAATCACAGCTTTGACCTGTTTCAAAAAGTGTCTAAGAT
>JABJVR010003401.1:0-15966 GCA_025773905.1 Chitala chitala | reverse complement strand
TGGTGGGTTGGTGTCCCCTGCCCTGCGCCCTATGTGCTCTGGGATGGGCTCCAGGTTTCCCCGCGACCCTCACCAGGTATAAGCAGTTAAGATAATGGATGGATGAGTGCATAATTTAACATAAGCAGCTCTGCATCTTTTTGCAGTTTGTGAATAGACAAGCAAACATAACTCAGATTTTATTATGCGTGCTGTGTGTGTGCGCGTGCTCTGAGAGTAGAAGCGGTGGAGGTGAAATGGGGGTGGCTTTACAAAGAGGTACTGCCTCTGCATTCTGCCCTCAGCTGACTGGCGCTGAATTGTGGCGAACACCCCAGCTAAACAAAGGGACAGCAATGGCACACAGAAGGAGAGAGCTTCCACCTGCTTTTCCCCTGGGGGGGTGTGGGCAGATCTGCTTCATGCCCCACTTCCCTGATTGTCGTCTATTTTTATCAGACTGTGCATTGCTGCTGCAGGCCTAAGGACTACAGGTGGACAAGTGGAGGAGAAAAAGCAGCGTACAAAAAGTGTCCTAAGGAGAGTGGACAGGACGCACAGAGCAGGCAAGGAGGCCAGGCAGGCCCCTATATGGACGGGTATGGAGGAATCCACACTGTCAAACATGAAGATGGACAGACAGACAGATACTGCCATGCCCAGAACAATCCTCACTCTCAATCCTCATTATCTGTTGTCTTCAGGGTTCAAAATTTCTAAGAAACCAGTGTCACTCTGACTCCCACCTGATGGTTTGTATACCTTGAAAACTGGATGCATATATAAACATAAAAGAAAATGTAAGCACAAGTGATAAATTATGGCAATTTAGGCACTATTGACGGGATCAAAATGTGCTCCAAAAGGACACTTTCACTTCAGTGATATTAATTTTATTACTTTAAAAAACATTTACATCTGCTCACTCACACACATGATATATAGAGGCTATTAGAAACATGGCACAAAAATATTTATCCAACAATTACCAGGAAAGTCTTAAAACTTTTAATCCAAAGAGCAAGTATGCGAATCCTCTCTCTTGTTTATGTAAAGCTCCATCATTAAAAGGCACTTGAACTCCTGCTGTTGTGGTTTTTGATCTCAGGGTAATCATCCTAAAGTAAACACACCCTGCAGTTTCCATAATGCTGTGAAATATGGTCACTGCACCCACTCTACACCAGTGTACACATGCAGTGGTCATGGCTCTTCTCTGTTCTCTTTCACAATTTTAAAGCAGAATAAAGCATACAAATAACATATGCCAGGGCTTGTACGAGGTCATAAAAAGAACAAAAATTGCTGCAACGAGCATACTGGTTAAGGGACAGCATTTAGCAAGGGTTGCTGGGAAATGTAGGTCCGATGAGTGCACATATACACACATATCTCCTTTAACTTTTTCATTCCTATGTATTCGTTAAGACTTCCACATTGTGAAATAGTGCTGACTGTCTTTGCCTTAGGATGTAGATGTTAATTCCTTTAAAAGTTTTTGTGAATTCCACCCTCAGTTACTGAGCCATCTCCTCAGGAACTCATAACAACTGCAGAAATTAATCAACAAATGAGGTCATGCCTCTAGGACATAGGATCAAGAAACTCGTAGGGACGCGGCAAAAGGGGACAGACAGGAAGTGACGCACAGGACTGTGGCGGGAAAGACCACATCCTCATGGCTGTTTACATACGTACAGCCACACGCATCCACCAAGCTCATAACAGAATTGAAAAACCACTTTAAAAGTACATGTTACGTTTTTGGTGACCTTCTTTGCACTTGTTGAACCTTTCGTATGCAGAAATAACGTATGCGGAAACGCGACTGCTCTGTTTCAAACGGACACTCGTCCTTCGCCGCTCCGCTTTGCTCGGTTAACGAGCTCTGAAAGGAAGATGAGCAGACGACACGGCCATGTCTGTCGTTAAGTGTTCAAACAAGGGCGCAGTGACACAACAAACAAATCGCTTTTTGCCTCCTCTTTGAAGCGCTCGCTCACACACAGCAGCCGTGAACTAAATTTAGCTTTTATTCTGCGTACAATGTGTGCCGAGCAGGAGACGAGCCGCGGCCCTCTCGGTGTGATCGCTTAATTGGACGGATTCGCTCACAAACGTGCGAGCCCATATGGCAGAGCAGTTTAGCAGGTAATTGTTTATGACTGTAATTCATAGCGACACCAAAGGGAAAGAATGTAATGCAATTTCCTTCCCTTCGCAGAATTATAAAGAAATCTGGGCTGTAAAGAATTAGAGCCTGCGGAGTCCACAAGAGAGGCATTATTCCTATTTATACAGATCTCCCTCGGGAATTCCTCACAAAACTTCAGCCAAAAACGTAAGCAGTTTTTCAAAGAAAAGCTCCGTGTTATTTTCAAAACAATTAGCAGAACCCATAACTCAGCAGAAATTAAACACCTTTCATTCTTTCGCCTTTCTTTAAACTTTTACGAGACTTCTGTGTCTGAGACCTTAACGCGTCTTAAGGTGCTTTTAATAGGCAACTTTTACTCCCCGCGCACGCATATAAACACACATGTGGAGCCAAACGTCACTTCTCATTACGGCTAACTCAGCCTCCAGATTGCTAAACACTTCTAGGATCTAAACAGCCATTTCCCAACAGCTGACAAAATGTTCATATGAGCAGCGAACTGTCCTTACAGGCTGTAAAACGTCAAAGGCGCTGTCGGCTTTCTGCTGTTTACGTAATGAAGAAACTAGAAATAATTACCGTTTAGCTGTCAGTAAAACATCAGTCCAACTTTGCTAATCGCACCATTGTGTTGTCAGTCGAAAATAAATACAGACCAAAATTATCATTATTATTATCATTATATCATAAGTTTACAACTGTTAGTTTGCACAGTTTAATTATCAGAAACAATTTTTGATGCCATGGTTTACTTATTTCCAACAGAGTAACTTGACATACGTTTGCAGTTGTTTACTGAGATAACAGCAGCAGCAAACGCCCACACAGAAATATGCAGGACACACACATATATGCTGTATACACTACACATTTTAGTAGAAGTTATTTGTATAAACAATGTAGGGTATCCCTCAAACAAAAGACAACATTCAGTCCAGTTTTACAGGTCATGTTACTAGATGAAACAAGCATCAAGGGTCACCATGGCCATGATCACACATAAAAAATGGTACTGTCTAATCTGAGCACTGTCTTCTGCCTTATACCGTTCTTTGTTACTTACAAAACCAGCTAGGGTTTTTTTTGTTGTTGTTGTTTCTCTCTCTGGTAATGTCACAGAAAATTACAAGTGCACAATACAGTACACTTTTACATTACGAGTGCACTTTTCAACCATACAACTAAAATATCGCCCTTTATGATTAGTGAGATTAGCTGTCTGCAAACAATTAAGCGATGGGAGTTTTCAAAACGACGTGCATTTATACAGCCAGGCGTTGATGTCAGCACTTAACATGTTTGTAAATAAGAACATCCTCCAAGACGTCAGTGTATTCGTACACGTGCGAATGGTCAGTGTGCTGTACCTGTCTTCCGTAAAGGGAAATCGCTTTTGCCTTCGAGAGGTGAGAGCGGGGTGTATTTGTACGTGGGGGATGTCTCTCCCAAAGGGGGCGAACTCTGCTCCAGGGACGCGTGGTGAGCAGATCTGATGGGACCAGAGGAGATGCAAAGAGCTGAAGATGTCTGAAGAAGCTTCACGTTCCAACACAAAGCACGGACGCCTTAGCTGAACATTAGACCGTGCGACTGCTCATCACTTACGTGTACCAGAGCTTGGGCTGATGTGACAGAGCCTGCCTAACGCCACTGAGTCCTGCATCCTTGGCTGTTTTACTCAAAAGAAACTCCTGGAGTTTTTGCTTAACTTCAGTGCTGGCCACTGCACCTGCAACAGTGGATTACAGAAAAGGATCTATGTTGGTTACTCTGTACTGAGTCAATCAGCACCTTCTCTTCAGCAGGAACTACACAAAAGTTTTAATTTTGCTAAAAGTTACTAGAGAATACAGGTGTTTACGAAGAGGGATTACGAATTTATTGGCAACAGCACTGCAACGCACTACCCAGGAAACGGACCAGCACAGTAATAGAACTGCTAGCATAGGAGTAGAATAGCACCCTCTCGTGGAAAGTCAGGTGAAATGGGCATGAAAGCAGGTAGGGCTTATACACACTCTGTGCATCCCAAAAATAGACGAGTGATAAGCCTGGACTAAATCTCCAGACCTGCATTCCAGTTCATTGTGACAGCAGTGCATCGTCCGATTGATAATGTGTTTACTGTGTAAATTAAGAATCCACCGAAGGTATTGGCCAGTGTCTGACTTCCTGAGCGCTGCACTTACTGCATGCAGCATGTAAACTGCGCTGCCTGCTTGGCACTGCTGCGGGTGTGGCAGCATGCAGTGCACGTGTAACTCGTGTCCGCTCGTGGCTTGCGTGCGTGTCTGTGGAGATGTTCTTGTGCACCCCGCTCGGCGGCAGGTGCGGTCTGCGTCGAAGTGCGAGTGTGTGTGGGCGGTGGGCGAGCCCTTACTTTTGCGAGCGCGCTCCTTGCTTCTCAGTGCCGGCGCCTGCTGCTCGCGTCGGTACGGCTCCGCCTCCAGCTCCTGGCTCCGCCTCTCCAGCTTACGCTCCTTCTCCATGACCTCGTGCTGCTGTTGCTGTTGTTTCATGGCCAGGAGCTCCTGCTGCAGCTGAGGGACAGACAGCACATCAGCAGGTCACAGGTAGCCTGGGGCTTACTTGTGGGCAGAGCCGGCTCTGACGAATTTGGTGCCCTAGGCAAGATTTTAGCTGGTGCCCCTTACATTGTAACCAGTTCCATCACCAATCGCTGCAGTGGCGCCTCTAGTGAGGAACGGCATCCCTAGCATTTGCCTATATGGCCTATGCCCAGGGCTGACTCTACCTGTGGGTGACCAGACCCCCCTGAGAACAGCTGTACAATCTGTCACTAGAGGTATGTCCTTTAAATTCCTTAAAAGCTTCTTAATATGTAATAATATTGATGAACATGCTGCATGTAAGTGTCTTGGAATTAGGCTGTCTGCTATGCAACAAAATGACATTGAGTCAGAACACCTATTACTATTAAAAAGACCTTGAACTTCACTGTTTGTCTCCTGCAGGAAATGACATGTAGCACAACGTTTTTGGCCTGCCCAGAGGTGCAGCATTCCAACACACATAAGTACTCTGCCAGGATTTGTCTCATCAAGCTTTCAATAATGTATGTCGTAGCACTTTGGAAGAAAGTTCTTAAGGTGAGCTGCTTCAAAAAAATATACACTGTATGTCAACAGCATGGTGAATAAATGACATGTTAGGTGAAGTATTTGGTTCCTGTTATGTAAAGGAAGGATTGAGTGGTAATTATTTCAATATTTAAACTGTAACCTGTGGAATAAATGGTATGCACACCTTTCATGTCTCTAACATGCATCTGTATGAGTCTGCTAATCTGAGTTTAACTGATCTGATAAAATTCAGTACTTCTTAGTTATCCACTATTGAGATTTACACTGATCAGCCATAATATCATGACCACTTACTGGTGAAATGAATAACATTGATTATCTCATGACAATGACATCTGAAAGTGAGTATATTAAGCAGCAATAGTGAACAGTTTGACCCATATGTTGATCTGTTGGAAGCAGAAAAAATGGGCAAGCCTAAGGATTTGAGTGACTCTAACAAGGGCCAAATTACGATGGCTAGATCACTGGGTGAAAACAACTCCAAAACTGTAGCTCTTGTAGGATGTTCCCAGTTTGCAGTGGGCAGAACCTACCAAAAGTGGTCCAAGGAAGGAAATGAACTGGCAACAGGGTCATGGCTGGCTAAGGCTCATTGATGCACCTGGGGAGTGAAGGCTGGCCCGTGTAGTACGATCCAATAGAAGAGCTACTGTAGCTCAAATTGCAGAAAAAGTTAATGCTGGTTCCGATAGAAAGGTGTCAGTACACTCAGTGTATCCTAGTTTGTTGCATACGGGGCTGCGTAGCCGCAGTCTGGTCAGAGCGCTCATGCTGACCTGTATCCACCACCATAATCACCTACAGTGGGCACATGGGCATCAGGACTAAAACACAAAGCAATGGAAGAATGTGGCCTGATCTGATGAATCACATTTTCTTTTACATTATGTGATGGCCGGGTGTGTGTGTGTGTGTGTGTGTGTGTGTGTGTGTGTGTGTGTGTGTCAGTTACCTGTGGAAGAGATGGAACCATGATGCACTATGGGAGAAAGTCAAGCCAACAGAGGCAGTGTGATGTTTTGGGCAATGTTCTGCTGGGAAACTTTGGGTCCTGCCATTCATTTGGATGTTATTTCAACACGTACCGCCTACCTAAACATTGCTGCTGACCAAGTACGCCCCTTCATGGAGACGGTACTCCCTGATGGCAGTGACCTCTTTCAGCAGGATAATGCTGCCACACTGCAAAAATGGTTCAAGAATGGTTTGAGGAACAGTTTGAGGTGTTGATTTGCCCTCCACATTCTCCAGATCTCAATTCAGTTGAGCATCTGTGGGATGTACTGGAAAAACAAGTCCAATCCATAGAGGCCCCACATCGCAACTTACAGGAATTGAAGGATCTCCTACTGACGGCTTGGTGCCAGATATGACAGCATATCTTCAGAGGTCTAGTGGAGTCCATACCTCAATGGGTCAGGGCTGTTTTGGTGGCAAAAGGAGGACCTACTCAATATTAGGTAGGTGGTCGTAATGTTATGGCTGATTGGTATATTGTGGCCTGTTTAGTTCTGGCTTGGTTTTGTGCTGTTGGATGGGCTCTCACCCTGAGGTGCTCCTGCAGCTGGGCCTGGTGCTGCCGGATCAGCCTCTCGTGCTGTTTCTGGAACTCGGAGATGAGCAGCTGCTTCTGGATCTGCTGCTGCTTCTGAATGAGGAGCAGCTCGTGCTGCAACTGCTGCTCCCACACTCGCATGCTCGACGCCGAGCCCGGCATCGCCAAGTCCGGGTCGCGTGGGTCCAGAGCTGGCGCCGGCTTCAGGGCTGTCAAGACGTCTGTTTCTGGTTCTGCTGTGACAGAAGGGCGGAGGAGAGGTACGGAAAATATCAGGTAGACAGAAAAAGAGAAAGGACGACCAGAATGCGTGCACACAGTGGCGCACTGTTTACATGTGATCGTGGTAAGCCAATACTGCGAATAAAAGCCTCTCACTGCACACCGTAAAACCTTTGATGAAAACAAACCGTAAACTGCTTAAACAGTGTCCTCACTGCAAATCAAACTACAACTCATACAATACGCTGCATACTCCACAGACAGTCAACCGCTTGCTCTTCTTGGAAACGCCTTTGTGTAAATGTTCTGTTTTTGCAGAAGTACAGGCTGACGTGGGGGGGAGGGACGTTTGGGCATGCTGCCAACAAACTGAGAGAGCAAGAGAGGAACTCGTGTTAATTAAAATTAAACGTGGCTCTCTGTCTTGCTCTCTTTAGTTTCTCGGATAAACATAATTACGTTATCATTTGCGAAAACAAACAGTTGCTCAAATCTGTGCCAATATAACTTATAAAATGCAACCAGGAAACATACGTTAAACCAACCAAAGTGAACACTTGGCACAAACGATCAAATTAGTGTTTCTGTATATGGAAGTGGTCTAGTGTTCAGTGGTTGCCAGGGGAATAAATTAGTAGTTATAATGGAAAGGAGAATGGTAGCCAACTGGTTTCAAACCAGTATCTCCAGACAAAGATCGATCGATTTCCAGAAAATTCTGATGCGTAGCATATGGTCCCAGTGGTGGTGAGATGTCTGACACCCACTTGCTCTTCTTGCTTGTTACATTTTGTCTATTGTTACCTCAAACTTGCATGTGCTCCACCTCTTTAATTCACAAAATTTGTACCTTTAGCCATTTTAAATTCGTGCTTGTGATATCACACCTTTCACCTTTCTCTCAAAGTTACAAATATGAAAGAGATTTAACGTATATTGTTCTTTATATATATATATATATATATATATATATATATATAAAGAACAATATACGTTAAATCTCTTTCATATTTGTAACTTTGAGAGAAAGGTGAAAGGTGTGATATCACAAGCACGAATTTAAAATGGCTAAAGGTACAAATTTTGTGAATTAAAGAGGTGGAGCACATGCAAGTTTGAGGTAACAATAGACAAAATGTAACAAGCAAGAAGAGCAAGTGGGTGTCAGACATCTCACCACCACTGGGACCATATGCTACGCATCAGAATTTTCTGGAAATCGATCGATCTTTGTCTGGAGATACTGGTTTGAAACCAGTTGGCTACCATTCTCCTTTCCATTATAACTACTAATTTATTCCCCTGGCAACCACTGAACACTAGACCACTTCCATATACAGAAACACTAATTTGATCGTTTGTGCCAAGTGTTCACTTTGGTTGGTTTAACGTATGTTTCCTGGTTGCATTTTATAAGTTATATTGGCACAGATTTGAGCAACTGTTTGTTTTCGCAAATGATAACGTAATTATGTTTATCCGAGAAACTAAAGAGAGCAAGACAGAGAGCCACGTTTAATTTTAATTAACACGAGTTCCTCTCTTGCTCTCTCAGTTTGTTGGCAGCATGCCCAAACGTCCCTCCCCCCCACGTCAGCCTGTACTTCTGCAAAAACAGAACATTTACACAAAGGCGTTTCCAAGAAGAGCAAGCGGTTGACTGTCTGTGGAGTATGCAGCGTATTGTATGAGTTGTAGTTTGATTTGCAGTGAGGACACTGTTTAAGCAGTTTACGGTTTGTTTTCATCAAAGGTTTTACGGTGTGCAGTGAGAGGCTTTTATTCGCAGTATTGGCTTACCACGATCACATGTAAACAGTGCGCCACTGTGTGCACGCATTCTGGTCGTCCTTTCTCTTTTTCTGTCTACCTGATATTTTCCGTACCTCTCCTCCGCCCTTCTGTCACAGCAGAACCAGAAACAGACGTCTTGACAGCCCTGAAGCCGGCGCCAGCTCTGGACCCACGCGACCCGGACTTGGCGATGCCGGGCTCGGCGTCGAGCATGCGAGTGTGGGAGCAGCAGTTGCAGCACGAGCTGCTCCTCATTCAGAAGCAGCAGCAGATCCAGAAGCAGCTGCTCATCTCCGAGTTCCAGAAACAGCACGAGAGGCTGATCCGGCAGCACCAGGCCCAGCTGCAGGAGCACCTCAGGGTGAGAGCCCATCCAACAGCACAAAACCAAGCCAGAACTAAACAGGCCACAATATACCAATCAGCCATAACATTACGACCACCTACCTAATATTGAGTAGGTCCTCCTTTTGCCACCAAAACAGCCCTGACCCATTGAGGTATGGACTCCACTAGACCTCTGAAGATATGCTGTCATATCTGGCACCAAGCCGTCAGTAGGAGATCCTTCAATTCCTGTAAGTTGCGATGTGGGGCCTCTATGGATTGGACTTGTTTTTCCAGTACATCCCACAGATGCTCAACTGAATTGAGATCTGGAGAATGTGGAGGGCAAATCAACACCTCAAACTGTTCCTCAAACCATTCTTGAACCATTTTTGCAGTGTGGCAGCATTATCCTGCTGAAAGAGGTCACTGCCATCAGGGAGTACCGTCTCCATGAAGGGGCGTACTTGGTCAGCAGCAATGTTTAGGTAGGCGGTACGTGTTGAAATAACATCCAAATGAATGGCAGGACCCAAAGTTTCCCAGCAGAACATTGCCCAAAACATCACACTGCCTCTGTTGGCTTGACTTTCTCCCATAGTGCATCATGGTTCCATCTCTTCCACAGGTAACTGACACACACACACACACACACACACACACACACACACACACACACACCCGGCCATCACATAATGTAAAAGAAAATGTGATTCATCAGATCAGGCCACATTCTTCCATTGCTTTGTGTTTTAGTCCTGATGCCCATGTGCCCACTGTAGGTGATTATGGTGGTGGATACAGGTCAGCATGAGCGCTCTGACCAGACTGCGGCTACGCAGCCCCGTATGCAACAAACTAGGATACACTGAGTGTACTGACACCTTTCTATCGGAACCAGCATTAACTTTTTCTGCAATTTGAGCTACAGTAGCTCTTCTATTGGATCGTACTACACGGGCCAGCCTTCACTCCCCAGGTGCATCAATGAGCCTTAGCCAGCCATGACCCTGTTGCCAGTTCATTTCCTTCCTTGGACCACTTTTGGTAGGTTCTGCCCACTGCAAACTGGGAACATCCTACAAGAGCTACAGTTTTGGAGTTGTTTTCACCCAGTGATCTAGCCATCGTAATTTGGCCCTTGTTAGAGTCACTCAAATCCTTAGGCTTGCCCATTTTTTCTGCTTCCAACAGATCAACATATGGGTCAAACTGTTCACTATTGCTGCTTAATATACTCACTTTCAGATGTCATTGTCATGAGATAATCAATGTTATTCATTTCACCAGTAAGTGGTCATGATATTATGGCTGATCAGTGTAAATCTCAATAGTGGATAACTAAGAAGTACTGAATTTTATCAGATCAGTTAAACTCAGATTAGCAGACTCATACAGATGCATGTTAGAGACATGAAAGGTGTGCATACCATTTATTCCACAGGTTACAGTTTAAATATTGAAATAATTACCACTCAATCCTTCCTTTACATAACAGGAACCAAATACTTCACCTAACATGTCATTTATTCACCATGCTGTTGACATACAGTGTATATTTTTTTGAAGCAGCTCACCTTAAGAACTTTCTTCCAAAGTGCTACGACATACATTATTGAAAGCTTGATGAGACAAATCCTGGCAGAGTACTTATGTGTGTTGGAATGCTGCACCTCTGGGCAGGCCAAAAACGTTGTGCTACATGTCATTTCCTGCAGGAGACAAACAGTGAAGTTCAAGGTCTTTTTAATAGTAATAGGTGTTCTGACTCAATGTCATTTTGTTGCATAGCAGACAGCCTAATTCCAAGACACTTACATGCAGCATGTTCATCAATATTATTACATATTAAGAAGCTTTTAAGGAATTTAAAGGACATACCTCTAGTGACAGATTGTACAGCTGTTCTCAGGGGGGTCTGGTCACCCACAGGTAGAGTCAGCCCTGGGCATAGGCCATATAGGCAAATGCTAGGGATGCCGTTCCTCACTAGAGGCGCCACTGCAGCGATTGGTGATGGAACTGGTTACAATGTAAGGGGCACCAGCTAAAATCTTGCCTAGGGCACCAAATTCGTCAGAGCCGGCTCTGCCCACAAGTAAGCCCCAGGCTACCTGTGACCTGCTGATGTGCTGTCTGTCCCTCAGCTGCAGCAGGAGCTCCTGGCCATGAAACAACAGCAACAGCAGCACGAGGTCATGGAGAAGGAGCGTAAGCTGGAGAGGCGGAGCCAGGAGCTGGAGGCGGAGCCGTACCGACGCGAGCAGCAGGCGCCGGCACTGAGAAGCAAGGAGCGCGCTCGCAAAAGTAAGGGCTCGCCCACCGCCCACACACACTCGCACTTCGACGCAGACCGCACCTGCCGCCGAGCGGGGTGCACAAGAACATCTCCACAGACACGCACGCAAGCCACGAGCGGACACGAGTTACACGTGCACTGCATGCTGCCACACCCGCAGCAGTGCCAAGCAGGCAGCGCAGTTTACATGCTGCATGCAGTAAGTGCAGCGCTCAGGAAGTCAGACACTGGCCAATACCTTCGGTGGATTCTTAATTTACACAGTAAACACATTATCAATCGGACGATGCACTGCTGTCACAATGAACTGGAATGCAGGTCTGGAGATTTAGTCCAGGCTTATCACTCGTCTATTTTTGGGATGCACAGAGTGTGTATAAGCCCTACCTGCTTTCATGCCCATTTCACCTGACTTTCCACGAGAGGGTGCTATTCTACTCCTATGCTAGCAGTTCTATTACTGTGCTGGTCCGTTTCCTGGGTAGTGCGTTGCAGTGCTGTTGCCAATAAATTCGTAATCCCTCTTCGTAAACACCTGTATTCTCTAGTAACTTTTAGCAAAATTAAAACTTTTGTGTAGTTCCTGCTGAAGAGAAGGTGCTGATTGACTCAGTACAGAGTAACCAACATAGATCCTTTTCTGTAATCCACTGTTGCAGGTGCAGTGGCCAGCACTGAAGTTAAGCAAAAACTCCAGGAGTTTCTTTTGAGTAAAACAGCCAAGGATGCAGGACTCAGTGGCGTTAGGCAGGCTCTGTCACATCAGCCCAAGCTCTGGTACACGTAAGTGATGAGCAGTCGCACGGTCTAATGTTCAGCTAAGGCGTCCGTGCTTTGTGTTGGAACGTGAAGCTTCTTCAGACATCTTCAGCTCTTTGCATCTCCTCTGGTCCCATCAGATCTGCTCACCACGCGTCCCTGGAGCAGAGTTCGCCCCCTTTGGGAGAGACATCCCCCACGTACAAATACACCCCGCTCTCACCTCTCGAAGGCAAAAGCGATTTCCCTTTACGGAAGACAGGTACAGCACACTGACCATTCGCACGTGTACGAATACACTGACGTCTTGGAGGATGTTCTTATTTACAAACATGTTAAGTGCTGACATCAACGCCTGGCTGTATAAATGCACGTCGTTTTGAAAACTCCCATCGCTTAATTGTTTGCAGACAGCTAATCTCACTAATCATAAAGGGCGATATTTTAGTTGTATGGTTGAAAAGTGCACTCGTAATGTAAAAGTGTACTGTATTGTGCACTTGTAATTTTCTGTGACATTACCAGAGAGAGAAACAACAACAACAAAAAAAACCCTAGCTGGTTTTGTAAGTAACAAAGAACGGTATAAGGCAGAAGACAGTGCTCAGATTAGACAGTACCATTTTTTATGTGTGATCATGGCCATGGTGACCCTTGATGCTTGTTTCATCTAGTAACATGACCTGTAAAACTGGACTGAATGTTGTCTTTTGTTTGAGGGATACCCTACATTGTTTATACAAATAACTTCTACTAAAATGTGTAGTGTATACAGCATATATGTGTGTGTCCTGCATATTTCTGTGTGGGCGTTTGCTGCTGCTGTTATCTCAGTAAACAACTGCAAACGTATGTCAAGTTACTCTGTTGGAAATAAGTAAACCATGGCATCAAAAATTGTTTCTGATAATTAAACTGTGCAAACTAACAGTTGTAAACTTATGATATAATGATAATAATAATGATAATTTTGGTCTGTATTTATTTTCGACTGACAACACAATGGTGCGATTAGCAAAGTTGGACTGATGTTTTACTGACAGCTAAACGGTAATTATTTCTAGTTTCTTCATTACGTAAACAGCAGAAAGCCGACAGCGCCTTTGACGTTTTACAGCCTGTAAGGACAGTTCGCTGCTCATATGAACATTTTGTCAGCTGTTGGGAAATGGCTGTTTAGATCCTAGAAGTGTTTAGCAATCTGGAGGCTGAGTTAGCCGTAATGAGAAGTGACGTTTGGCTCCACATGTGTGTTTATATGCGTGCGCGGGGAGTAAAAGTTGCCTATTAAAAGCACCTTAAGACGCGTTAAGGTCTCAGACACAGAAGTCTCGTAAAAGTTTAAAGAAAGGCGAAAGAATGAAAGGTGTTTAATTTCTGCTGAGTTATGGGTTCTGCTAATTGTTTTGAAAATAACACGGAGCTTTTCTTTGAAAAACTGCTTACGTTTTTGGCTGAAGTTTTGTGAGGAATTCCCGAGGGAGATCTGTATAAATAGGAATAATGCCTCTCTTGTGGACTCCGCAGGCTCTAATTCTTTACAGCCCAGATTTCTTTATAATTCTGCGAAGGGAAGGAAATTGCATTACATTCTTTCCCTTTGGTGTCGCTATGAATTACAGTCATAAACAATTACCTGCTAAACTGCTCTGCCATATGGGCTCGCACGTTTGTGAGCGAATCCGTCCAATTAAGCGATCACACCGAGAGGGCCGCGGCTCGTCTCCTGCTCGGCACACATTGTACGCAGAATAAAAGCTAAATTTAGTTCACGGCTGCTGTGTGTGAGCGAGCGCTTCAAAGAGGAGGCAAAAAGCGATTTGTTTGTTGTGTCACTGCGCCCTTGTTTGAACACTTAACGACAGACATGGCCGTGTCGTCTGCTCATCTTCCTTTCAGAGCTCGTTAACCGAGCAAAGCGGAGCGGCGAAGGACGAGTGTCCGTTTGAAACAGAGCAGTCGCGTTTCCGCATACGTTATTTCTGCATACGAAAGGTTCAACAAGTGCAAAGAAGGTCACCAAAAACGTAACATGTACTTTTAAAGTGGTTTTTCAATTCTGTTATGAGCTTGGTGGATGCGTGTGGCTGTACGTATGTAAACAGCCATGAGGATGTGGTCTTTCCCGCCACAGTCCTGTGCGTCACTTCCTGTCTGTCCCCTTTTGCCGCGTCCCTACGAGTTTCTTGATCCTATGTCCTAGAGGCATGACCTCATTTGTTGATTAATTTCTGCAGTTGTTATGAGTTCCTGAGGAGATGGCTCAGTAACTGAGGGTGGAATTCACAAAAACTTTTAAAGGAATTAACATCTACATCCTAAGGCAAAGACAGTCAGCACTATTTCACAATGTGGAAGTCTTAACGAATACATAGGAATGAAAAAGTTAAAGGAGATATGTGTGTATATGTGCACTCATCGGACCTACATTTCCCAGCAACCCTTGCTAAATGCTGTCCCTTAACCAGTATGCTCGTTGCAGCAATTTTTGTTCTTTTTATGACCTCGTACAAGCCCTGGCATATGTTATTTGTATGCTTTATTCTGCTTTAAAATTGTGAAAGAGAACAGAGAAGAGCCATGACCACTGCATGTGTACACTGGTGTAGAGTGGGTGCAGTGACCATATTTCACAGCATTATGGAAACTGCAGGGTGTGTTTACTTTAGGATGATTACCCTGAGATCAAAAACCACAACAGCAGGAGTTCAAGTGCCTTTTAATGATGGAGCTTTACATAAACAAGAGAGAGGATTCGCATACTTGCTCTTTGGATTAAAAGTTTTAAGACTTTCCTGGTAATTGTTGGATAAATATTTTTGTGCCATGTTTCTAATAGCCTCTATATATCATGTGTGTGAGTGAGCAGATGTAAATGTTTTTTAAAGTAATAAAATTAATATCACTGAAGTGAAAGTGTCCTTTTGGAGCACATTTTGATCCCGTCAATAGTGCCTAAATTGCCATAATTTATCACTTGTGCTTACATTTTCTTTTATGTTTATATATGCATCCAGTTTTCAAGGTATACAAACCATCAGGTGGGAGTCAGAGTGACACTGGTTTCTTAGAAATTTTGAACCCTGAAGACAACAGATAATGAGGATTGAGAGTGAGGATTGTTCTGGGCATGGCAGTATCTGTCTGTCTGTCCATCTTCATGTTTGACAGTGTGGATTCCTCCATACCCGTCCATATAGGGGCCTGCCTGGCCTCCTTGCCTGCTCTGTGCGTCCTGTCCACTCTCCTTAGGACACTTTTTGTACGCTGCTTTTTCTCCTCCACTTGTCCACCTGTAGTCCTTAGGCCTGCAGCAGCAATGCACAGTCTGATAAAAATAGACGACAATCAGGGAAGTGGGGCATGAAGCAGATCTGCCCACACCCCCCCAGGGGAAAAGCAGGTGGAAGCTCTCTCCTTCTGTGTGCCATTGCTGTCCCTTTGTTTAGCTGGGGTGTTCGCCACAATTCAGCGCCAGTCAGCTGAGGGCAGAATGCAGAGGCAGTACCTCTTTGTAAAGCCACCCCCATTTCACCTCCACCGCTTCTACTCTCAGAGCACGCGCACACACACAGCACGCATAATAAAATCTGAGTTATGTTTGCTTGTCTATTCACAAACTGCAAAAAGATGCAGAGCTGCTTATGTTAAATTATGCACTCATCCATCCATTATCTTAACTGCTTATACCTGGTGAGGGTCGCGGGGAAACCTGGAGCCCATCCCAGAGCACATAGGGCGCAGGGCAGGGGACACCAACCCACCA
>JABJVR010003400.1:0-15968 GCA_025773905.1 Chitala chitala | reverse complement strand
ACATTGGTTATCTCATTACAATGGCAACTGGAAGTGGGTGGGATATATTAGGCAGCAAGTGAACATTTTGTCCCTGAAGTTTATGTGCTGGAAGCAGAAAAAAATGGATAAGGAACAATTTAGATGAGGGCCAAATTGTGATATCTAGATGACTGGGACAGAGCAATTCCAAAACTGCAGCTCCTGTGGGATGTTGAATGTGAACCAGTGACAGGGTCTTGGGTGACCAAGGCTTACTGATACATGTGGGGAGTGAAGGCTGGCTCATGTAGTCTGACTGATCAGGTTGCCCATGCTGACCCATGTCCACTGCCAGAAGTACCTACAATGGGCACATGAGCATCAGAACTGGACCATGGAGAAATGTAAGAGCGTGGCCTGCTCTGATGAATCAGATTTTCTTTTACATCATATGGATGGATGGGTGCATGTGTGTCACTTATCTATGGAAGACATGGCACCAGGAAGCACTATGGGAAGAAGCCAAGGCAGCGGAGTCAGTGTGATGCTTTGGCCAGTGTTCTGCTGGGGAACCTTGGGTCCTGCCATTCATACGGATGTTACTTTGACACGTACCACCTACGTAAACATTGTAGCTGACCAAGTACATCCCTTCATGGACACCATACTCCCTGATGGCAGTGGCCTCTTTCAGCAAGATAATGCACCTGCCACACTGCAAAAATGGTCAAAGAATGATTTGAAGAACACAACAATGAGCTCAAGATGTTAACCCGGCCTCCAAGTTCTCCAGATCTCAATCCAATCAAGCATTTATGGGATGTGCTGGAAAAACAAGTCCAATCCATGGAGGCCCCATTTTGTAATTTAGAGACCTTAAAGGATCTGTTACTGACGTCTAGGTGCCAGATACCACAGCACACCTTCAGCGGTCTAGTGGAGTCCATGCCTTGAATGGTCATGGTCGTTTTGGTGGCAAAAGGGGGACCTACTCAATATTAGGAAGGTAATCATAATGTTGTGGCTAACTGGTGTATTTTATCTACACTTAAAATAAGAGGTCACAGAATTTTTTAAACAACACAAAACTCCAAACATAGCTCTGCCTTCTTTTCATTACTTTGTCAGCTATTTATGTATTTTCCCTTTAGCCAATTTTTACAGTCATATTCATACTACTCTTTACATTTTCTGTAGTGCAGTTGTTTTCCAAAATGTCAGATAGGCTAAGTGTAGCCAGCTGACAGCAGTGCCCCATATTCATGAGTAGGAACTTCTTTCCATGGCTGTTTGCTGCCTGACAATGTGCAGACAAGTGCAGCAAAGGGGAGATAAAGGCTTTAAGTATAAAATGCATAGCATTATGGATTGAACTCCTCTTGTAGGGACAGCTATCCAGCTGACATTGCATTTAGTGCTGACAGGAGATCTGGCTACCTGTCAGGTCCCCAGCTTCATTGTGTGACCTGGGAGGCATGGCTTGTTTGCTCACTTCCTGAACTCTGTGCATGGATCAATGCAGGAGAATCGCAGAGCTAATCCCAAAATCAGCAAAATTCTTCACCCACTCCGAATTTTCCAGTCTGTGACAGAACTCTCACACCTGCAGACGCACCTGCATACGAGAGCTGCGCCTCATTTTGTGTACAAAATACCCGCAGACCAAACGCATGTCAACCCTTCTAACTGCTTAGTTGATGTTATCCTATGCAAAATCCTCCAGGACACGTCAGGTACATTTCCTCAGGGGTGCTACTGCAGATTACAGCATATTCCCTGGAACATTAGTTAGCCTTCTTCTTATAAGGCACATCCTTCTACTCTGTACTACCTGATTGTATAAGCATGGAGTCATGACAGACAAGATAAATTAGGTAAAATTCTTTACAGAAATAAAAGTTCAGAAATAAAAAAATGAGGCATCATTGTCTCTCTTCAAAACTGCCTTCCAGACAATCCCTACCTAAAATCTGAGAGACAGTCAGCTGCGTCAGGCACATACATGAACATCGCTCCTATTCCAGAACAGAGTTTTATCATTAGTATAGGTCTTTAATTGATAGCCCTGCCCCCACAGACACTGTTTCAACAAAGTCCTGCTTATATAATACATAGTGTGCACACCCTGTACACAGTCACTCCTCCATCCACAGCATCTCTTAAATGCACGTTGTCCTCCTCAATAAATCATCGTTAATCTTGCAGACGATCTGCACGTGGCCGAGGGATAGCCCGCTATGTTAATGACTTCCTTCACCTTTCCCCACCAACGCCCGGTCATTATGGGGGATGACGTCATCCATAATGCACGTGTAATCTCATTTCCAGGTCCGCTCTGACCCGTTGCCGTGGGGCTCAGCAGTGCAGAGATGACCCAGGTGTTCAAGTGCAACTGTCTCAATTTTTTTAATGGGGGAAATTCACCAGACAAAGAGCAACCACAGGGTGAGAGGCAGGTTCATATGCTCTAGAAATTGGCCCCACTGTGAGAGGGTCAGTCATCATGTCACGGAAATTATTACAGTGCCTAAATACATTTTTGTTCTATGAAATTGAATTTGGGTTTTTTTGTATGTGCCAAAGAATTTATGTCATCAGTTTTGGGAAATTATGTCACAGTGTGTTAGGGAAGAAACAATGGGGAGTAGAAACATTAGCGGATTGCCTGGAAATTCAACGCTAATAATGCACTGCTGTTTGGGCCCACCACATGTAAGCATATGGCCACCATGCTGGCTGCTCCCGCCAGTCATCTCTCAGGGTCATGTTCCCCCTTAAATGTCAAGGTTTAACAGACGTAACAAGGAAGTCACGAACTTTGAGCCTTGGGGCATGACCTATACCCCTCTTGTGAACTGAAGGAAGTTCCTGTGACAGGGAGGTGTTGGAGGCCTGTACTGTTATTCCCAGTGTGATTTTATTTCCAGGCCCATGTCAGCTCCACAGGATATTGCTGCCAGTCTGTTTTGGCTGCATGTTTTTGACCTGTGGTCTATATACACAGATTTTTTCATTAATATATTTTTTTTGCTGTTCTTCGTACACTTAACATCACTGACAACTTTTTAGCTACAACAATAACTGAAAATAACTGAATCAACGATTCAGCTGTTTGTCATTTTTCCCCATTGCGGTCTGACACTTTAATCTGCTTTTCCATTCATCCTCCTGTCTGCTGGTGGGCACTTCATTTTAATGGGCATGTGCAGAGATGGGTGAGTATCAAGGGAGCGAGTGGACTGAGAGAGGAGGGCCAATGTTCACGCTCTCCTTCTTCAACTGTGACTGTGCTGGTGATTAGGGAATCAGGGAAAAAAAAAGTTAATCAATTTACAAATTGAATACACCGTGTGACTATCAATTAAGAAAACATACTCATCGTGATATGGGCTTGAACAAAGGAATGGTGAAAACAAGAATATGGCATACTGTATATAACAGAAATGCATGTCAATGCGTAGTACTGTATATTTTTTGTTTACTCAAATCATTCAGATATTTTTTGTGTTACTGGGCATAACAAAGTAAACAATCAAGTTCATATAAAGATTGCAAGCATAAGTATTGCTAAAAAAAATAAAAAGATGATAGAATTTCTGCACAGTGTAATACTGGGCACTGGAAGGCAGTTACAGATGTAATCAGTATTTGTATAAATACCTATACGTGCTGTATGCATACTTCATAATCAGGCAAACACTGCAGATCATAACACAAATATATATTACAAAGTCTACATAAATAAGTAGCACTATTATACAGTCGGCACAGCTATATGTTGAATACCCTTCCACCATAACAAGTCAACCAGCAAATGATAACGCAGTTAAAGACACTCACTTGGCAACCCTGGAGTTGCCCTTTAATAATCCTAGCATCCATAAACCTAGCAACTGCTGGGGAAATATGCAGCTATAAAAATAAGGAAAACAATTGCTTATATAACAGCCTCATGCCTCCCAATACGCTCTGCCGTTATTAGAAGTCATTTTCTGTCAGTAACCAAATTATAACATGCCAGTAACTATGGGGAAAATTACATGAGGTCCTTATGATATTTGTTTGACATTGTATTGTTGTACTGGGTGTTATACATGCACGGGACAGCGTGTGTCCCCATCAGTGGATAAGAGTATAGCTAAGGGGACAAAATATGGACGTATATGGGAACAGTATGTACAGAGAAGACAAGCTGCAGCGGTGCTTTTCGTCCTGATTTATCTTTTCATTTCCCAGCAGCTTAACGACTGCCACTTAGCTTTCTGCTCCCTGATTAAAACTTACAGGAAGATAATGGCGCCATTGGAATAGCTTCTTAATTAATGAACAACTCTTTTAGTCATAAAGCAGACTATGTAATCACTTCTGAATAAGGGCTCTACGCTTTGTGGTAGCTTAAAAAAACAATTGTTAAAAAATTACTTCGGTAACATGTGCTTGTTGTGTTAATATCTCAAGGTATGCCTGCCAGCCTTTTGGTGTTACCTGACCTGAATTAATGAACTACTGTGGCAATGCCTATGCCTGCCTCTTTATGGGAAAAATGCAAACACAATTTCCGATTACGCCTTTTGAGAAAATAACGTTGGACATATTTTACAGTGTGATGCATTTTAATGCAGTTAAATTTTTTTTGTCACGTACACTTTCACAGTCACAAAGACATGCAAACATATGTGCAAACACGCACGTCCCAACACGCTTGCAAGAACACTGGGTGCTATTGACTTAAATTTTAAAATTGTGAGAAGAGGTGGACAGTTCGGGGGGGGGGTTTAATTTCAGCGGATGACCCAAGGGCGTGTCATCTAAAGGTTCTATTCATAAATCCCAACATGTGCTCATTTTCATTGTGGCTATAAAACCCGTGGAGATGTCAGGTGAAGCAGGTATGGAAGCACTTGCCTTTGCAGATGCAGACCTTTTCCTTCTATACCGCCTCATCCTGTTAAGGGTCGCGGGAAGCCTGGAGCCCATTCCAGGACACATAGAGTGCAGGGCAGGGGACACCCAGGGTGGGGCACCAACTCACCGCAGGACACACACACACGCACGCACGCAGACACACACACACCCAAACATACACTATGGGCAATTTGGAGAAATAAATCAACCTAACCCGCAAATCTTTGGACTGTGAGAGGAAACTGGAGACCTGAAAACTGCAACACAAACGTTTTGTCAAAGAACACAAGGAGACCCAGAAGTGGTGTGTCGTTGCC
Source organism: Chitala chitala (assembly GCA_025773905.1). Classification (NCBI taxonomy): domain Eukaryota; kingdom Metazoa; phylum Chordata; class Actinopteri; order Osteoglossiformes; family Notopteridae; genus Chitala; species Chitala chitala. The sequence goes on along the minus strand of JABJVR010003400.1, from coordinate 10,785 downwards.
TGGCCTTCAATTTGTCCGTGTGACTCTGCTGCCCTTTTGCTCTGGCATGGAGTGCTCGAAGGGAAACAAACAAACCCAGCTGCTCCCTGAATGTGTACTACTTTACAACTACACAAAAACGAGCTTCAAATGGAGCGATTAGCTTCACAGTGAAAGCTGCAAGGCCCTGTTCTCCTGTCTCCTTAGAGCTCCTTAAATGGTATCACAGAAAGGTCCACAGTTGCTTCAGAGCCAAAAAACATTATTAACCATAAAAAGGCCCAGTGCCCTCTAAACAGTGCACAAACTGCTTTTTTGTATTAAAAAATGACTAGGAAACTGCTAGCTTTCAATGCACACCGGCCATGTGTGTATTTTTTCAGTTTTGCATTACGCAATAGGAAGTACTGATGGTCAAAACATTCAAAAAATATATGCAAACACTTGAGGTTATATGCAAATTCACAAAGGCACCTAAACTTCTCTGTATTCAAGTATATATTGTAACGTCGATGCCATGACCAATGGGCGGCAGCCGGGAAGGGCGATTATGCACCTTCCTGGCAATCCCTGTAATATAGTTGTGTACCACTTTGAATGTGTTTGGGTGTATGAATGTAGACCCTTTGCCCCAAATCCCCGGTGTGAGTGTGTGTGTGAGTGAGTATTGCAATGCGATCTCCCCAACTGTCTTTCTTAGGACACGTTTAATAAAGGTTTGGGTATCGCACTTCCGCGTCAGCATCATGGTTAGCGGAGTGAGGACGAGATTGACCAGGGGGCTACAAAGGGGGCAGTGTAGCAACCGCAGTGGGTTGGCTGCATAGATGGTGACATCACCCTGAGGGTCAAAGACAAGTGACCGATTGGCTTTTGGAACCAAAGACTTGAGTCTTTAGCTCAGTGGGCTAATCCCTTGTCTTTGGTGCAGGTGACCTGAGTTCGACCCCTGATTGTACCCTTGGCCTGCTATAATATCTTGGAAATTAAGCACTGCTTTCCATTAATACGTATAGAATAACAGCAAAGGAAATGGGTTGCTACTAGAAGACATATAATTACAGATCCTGAATGTTGCATGAATATCTGTCAAAGAACATTTGACAGTTCAGAAACAACATTAAAGCTGGTGGGTTAGGGAAACAGCCCTTTAACTAGATGTTACTGTAGACTCCTTTCCCCACTCACAACAGCAGCTTGCCCCTGTGTTTAGATAAGCACCCCTGTTACCAGATGTTTGTAGGATTTCTTCCCAGCTTGGAAAGAACTGCTCAGGGTGTGGGTGTTTCCTCACAGCTGGGACGCTCTTATCGCTGTTTGCTGTTCAATTTAACCCAGTATCGCTTCAGCAAGAACCAAGCGTTTCATGGGATGAGCTGTGCAAAGGCTTTTATAAATTAATCTACTTTGTAAATGACAAAATGAAAATCGGTGAGCAAACTGACAACCGAAATCTCTTGAAGCAGCAAAGCAAGTCAAGATAAGGTGAAAAGCATATTTTTGTTTTGTTAGCGGCATTAAAACAAAAAAAAAAAAAACCGTCACAAAGAGACAAGCTTCTGCATTAGCGGTGCGTAACTATGCGTATCGTTTTCCACATGCTTATCCCCGCAGAGGGTCACAGGGCTGTGTACATTATAAATACTAATTTAAATACTCAGCACCTTTCACGGTGCTTAAAATAACTGTCGACTTTTTTACTTACATATTAACTTTGCAATTAAAAGTATACAAAAGCCTTGTCACAAAATTTCACATTAATTGCGGAAAAATACATTATCTTCAGGTTTATGGTTTATATAATTTCTCAAGAGAAGTCTAAATTAATTATCTAAATGTAATCTGGACATGTCATTTAAAAACTAAAGTACATTCCAAGTAAGATTCAAAGAAATACAGTTTCATGAATATAACAAACGACTGATTAGGTATGAAATCATTCCAAGAAAGTTTTTGCTCAAATATAAATACCATTACAATTACATAACCTTGAGACATGTTGGAAAATGTAAAATCCACAGAAACATCCACAACTATCACTGAAGTTGATTTAAGGCACTCTAAAGTACAGTAGTTGCTCCATCTTTGCGGTATTTGAATTTTAGTAAACTGACAATTGAAAGCACTATCCAAAATTTATCTTATGACTGTGCCTATTCAATTAATTCTTCTGTATTTTATTTTTAAAGATGTTGGGAATATTTCTATTGCCTTTGCAAATTCTCATTGCAGGCAGAAGATTATATTTTCACACAGTTGACGCTTAGTCTCAGGATTTTCTCATATTCATCACCATTTCCTTTCCAGTAGCTAAAAGCTCCTGTTTCTTCCACTGACACACAAAAAGGCAGCAGAGAACCCAAGAAAGGTATACGTGACTTCTGTTTGGATTTCCTCTAGTTTAGAATCTGATGGGGAACACTTAAGATGCAAATGTATAGCAGGCTTTTGGAATATGCTCGCTTTGTGCTGAGGTTCCTCTAAAACAGCCCTCTGTCAGATTAAAGTCAGCCAGCTCTCCTTGCACAACAGGGCCCTCAGCTGTGGTAGGCATGCTGTTGTCACGGCAACACGGCCTTTCGAAGCACTTGGCTATTTTTGTTTACTTGTCAGATTGCCTTCGTTTGCCACCGCCGCCCACCCTTTTCATTCTGCCTCTCCAGTTCATAAATTACTGTAGTAATCATTGTGAAAATTATCAAACGCAAATAGGTTTTTTTCAAATACCTGCAATACGTTTTCCCCCCTTCGATTTTTATGTGTGTACCATGGTGTCCCACAATCCTGGCGCTCAGCATGAGAAGGCAATGCTTTAAATCCAACCTAATTCTCATCCTATAATGTCAGAGATTAGGGAATTAAGTGTGGTGGAAGAATGAATTTAAAACAGTTTATTAAATAATGTTTTTAAATGAATACTGATCACAATAAGTCTTCTTTTATGGCACATGGCAAAGCAAATAAATACTTGGGCTGATGTATAGTTTCACACACACACACACACACACACACACACACACACACACACACAGGTGATAACACTATTATACCTTTAAATACTCCATATTTGCTGTTAGCTTCTTGAGGGCGACAGATCATAGATTAAAATAGCAGGGGCAAATGCAGTTACTGATTTCTGGCTTATCTCAGTGTTCAGTGAAAGCAGTAGCCCTCGAGCTCCTCCTTAAACAAAGAACAGAAGATACAGAAACTAGCACCTCAGTGAAGAACACTTATTCTAAAAAATACATTCACCTTTATTTTGAGGGAAAAAGCAGTTCACCTGCTTTTACGTTCTCAGTGCAGATCAGTTGGAGAGCTTCACAGGACAGAATCAGGCCCGCTTTTTACGTACACATGGGGCTCGTGCTGTTTCCCACTGATGTCTGTAGGCATTTCAAATGGAAATGAGCACTGAACAGGCCATGTTACCACTGTGAGATAACAACGTGACTAGTTAAAGACAGCCGTTAGACAATCTGCAGCCTGAATGCCACACAGACCACAGTCTTAAAGAGACTTTTAAAAAGGCTGTTTACAGTGGATTTTAGTGAAAGCGGTAGTCTGGAAAAGAGCACTATGGGTAAAGACCAAGTTTATGAATTTATGATAACAATGTTGAAATATCCCTGAGGGCACTGTTAAACTTCACTGACCTTTTGTGATTCAGTATGCATTGACATCAACTAGATGGTCTATGGCAAGTCTACACTCTCTCTCCTTAAATCAAGTTTAAAGAGATTCTAGCAGGATTCAAGGTAGTCCCCCAATGAGGTATCCATCCATTATCTTAACCGCTTATTCCTGGTAAGGGTCGCAGGGAAGCCTGGAGCCCATGGCAGGGGACCAACCCACCACAAGGCACACACACTACAGGTAATTTAGACATATCAATCAACCTAACCCACCTGGTTTTTGAACTGCGGGAGGAAACCGGAGCACCCAGAGAAAAACCCACCAAGCACAGGGAGAACATGCAAACGCCACCCACACAGACCCAACATACATGTGGCAGGAATTGAACCCCAAGCCTGGAGGTGCACAGCGACAGTGCTAACCACCACGCCACTGTGCCGCCTCCGATGAAGTACTTAACATACAACTACCATAAGCCTGTGTGGCCCTCCATAAAATCAAGTAATCAGATTACTACTGGTGTGTTTGAGAACATTCTCTCCATTACCATAATCAAGTTATCTATTACTGCTGTTAGTCTGTGTTTTCAACAAAGGCAATAACCACAAAAATAATACATAGACATAAACTTTGTACATACTAGTGAAGTACTTAAGTGGTGACAAAATATTTATAGTTTATATGAAGGGTTATTTATTTCAAATTTTTTTAAATCTGAAGTAAAAGTGAAGAGGAGGAAGCGGAAGGGAGCATGACGCTGATGTAAAAGTGTAACTTTCCAAAGCCCCCACATTTTAACATCAGGTAACTATGGCAATGTGAACTTTCTGCATCACATGCATGCGAGTACTTCTCCGAGTGCCATCAAAGAACAACTTTCAGTCAGAAGCGGCTCCAACCAGAGCACTGGCAAAACACACAGCTGGGACCTACATCATTCCTTTTGACTTAAAAAAATAATTAAAAGCACTGGAAACACTACAGCATTTAGAGGCACAACTAATATTTCACACACTAATGAACATATTGTGTTTATACATAATTCAAAGCAGAAAATTCTGGATGCTTTGGTTTCTCCCACTTTCCACTACCCAAGATGGGCCCTAAAAGCCGCTGTGTCCCTTTCCAGATGTGACATGCATTAGACCTCCATTTATTTTGCCTGTCAAGTGCACAGCCTGAGGCCTTACATACAGTCACGCAGCATGGCGCTGTTTCGGGGCACTCAGACTTTATTTAGGGCACGCCACGGCACGCGACCCGCTTCACTTCTGGGTCATCGACTAAAGTGCAGTAGATTCTACTCTGTGCTGTTGACCCCCTTCCTTCATGAATCACATGTATGAATTCCTTTTGCAGCATCTCCTATGATTCAGCAGAGCAGAATCCCCATACTTCAGCTCGCCTGTGTGGCCTCGGTGTCCCGCAGCCAGGTTCTGAGAGTCGCCCCGCAGTCACATCTGCTCAGTAAGTGGGGGAACGCTCAGATGCTGATCACAGACATGCAAGTGCTTCTGTTCCCCCTCAAGGAGCATCGCACCACTCTCTGAGGATTAGCTGCAGGCCCGGGTGCTGTTTGTAAGAGGGGCGGTTCCTTGGAGGTAGGCAGATGAAAACTGCCTTGATAGTTCTCTTCCACGGTTATTTCTCTCCAGTTGTGAAAGGCTGCAGATGGCTGTTTGGGTTTCCTCTGTACTTCTGGGACCTCATTTTAATGGATTCTAAGCTCCATGTCTGAGCTAAGGAGAGCATCTTTAAAAATCTGTGAATGTCAGTGATGGCTCAGGCATCTCCTACAAAACTGTCTGCCTCCAGGTGGAAGCCAGGTCAATTTAATCTCAACCATTAATGTTTTTACTATAAAGTCCATTTCTGAACTTGACTTTGAAACTACTCAGTTGTTCATGCGCACAAAGTGGATATCTGACACAGAGCAGAGTACCATGAAACGTAAATGTAATGTAAACTAACTCGGTGAAAAAACAATACATTTCATGTACTTAAAGAAACTTTCAATGGGTTTACAGCTAACATTTCTTGTTTTTCCAATATTCATGGAATATAAAACTCTAAATTATCTGGCAGGCTGGTGATACTTAAAACGTGCGTGTCCCTACAACAAATGATGCTGGTTAAAAAAAGCCCATTTTTATGATGAGAAGCTTATCTCAGTGGTGCACACACTCCCTGCTGGATTAACAAATATTATATAAAATCTTCAAGTGCTCTCTTTGATCACATTTTATGTTATTTTCAGTCATTTAGAATGGAAAACAATTCCCATCTGAAATGTGAAGGTATCAAAGGAACAGAAAGCGGGTAGCATAAAACGCTAAGCCACTCAGTAGCCATACAAATTGATCACAAGAATTACCATCGAAAATATCATTCAGAACAGTCTGCAGGGGTATTCTGGACTCATGATCGATAATGACACTTCAATAGCTGCAGATGGATTATGGACAGGATCTGGTTCTGCGTATGGGCTTCAGTGATGTTTGTCTTCTGTGGAAACAGACCACAAAAACAGAGTCTGTGTACCATCACATGACAAGACCCTCTCAACGCACCCACGGGGCATCTGCTCAGCTGAGTTAACTGGAGATATCTTGAAGGAACTGGAATAACCCATATTAATAATCCATTACCCATAACAACTAGGAGATTAATGCAAGAGATGCAGACTACATCCCATTGCTTCAAAGCAACATGTGCATCAGGACAAAAGTATGTCAGCACCTTTTAAATTACTCAGTCTGACAAGAGTGAGATGCCACAAAATTTTGACTATTGTTTTGAGCCACACTCAGTTAATTTTTAAAAACATAAGTGCGTGAAGAATTGCACAAAAAATCCAACACACCGCTGCTACAGTTCTCTTTTGGTGTACAAGACATTAACCCTGGTGGCAGGGTTGACATGTTTTCTGCCTTTGAGGAGAACATGACTAATTCTATGGTTTCCAGGCAACAAGAACTGTTTTGCCAAATCCAGTTGCAGTGAGGAAAAAAAAGAAGTTCTGACCCTCAGATCTCACAGATCTGTGTTTATTTTTGTACACATCTTCAACGTCTATGTTCACACCCTTCACCACACGTCTGACATTCTGCTCATCCATTTAATGAGATTTCAAAAAGAGATACATTTCGAAGCAATACTACAAAAATTGGATCATTTAGCTGAATTTTCCTACAATAGCAAATTTCCTGTCATTAGTGCATGTTTTTTTATGTTAGTGCATTAGTTGACTTAAAAAAAGCTGTCTCGGATTCTTCATGGTACAATCAGATAGGGTGCATTTTGTTTCTTGTGCTGTGGGTGTTTTGTTTAATTATTTGCACATTTAAGGTTGCACAGTGTGTAGTGTTGTCGTGTTGCACCTCCAGGGTTAAGGCTTACTATCGGACCCTGGATCGGTGATTGAGTTTGCACACGCACCCTGTTCGGTGTGGGTTTACTTTGGGTGTTTTAGTTTCCTCCAACCGTCCGATGACAAACCCTTCAGGTGTACTGGCAATTCTAAACTCCTTCCTGGGTATAAATGTCACTGTGTTTATGACTAGCCTGTCATGAGCTCAAACCATGCACAGGCCTTGCACTCTGTTCCCTAAAAAAGCTTCCACCCCCACCCCCCATAACCTACAGTAAATGTTTGGAAAATGAACGAATATACTGTATATTGAATAAGTCATGTGGCATCGGCATAATGACAGTTTAAACATTATGGACACACATTTCTTCAAGAGGTATTCTAAAAACAGTTAATAATACAAGCAATGGACGGTACTGCATGTTTATTCATTTGTGCAGAGACATATACAGTGAAGTTATGACATATCTTTTTAAATTCATCCAATACAATGGGAGAACTTCAAATGTCAAATTTAAGCATGTACAATACTTACTAGCTTTTGGAATTCCTGCCCTGTGACCCTGAGAGATTACAAAACAATATGCGATTTAAAAAAAAAAAAGTTAAAATTGTATATTGACTGCCACAGGCTCCTCCCTGCCACAGAAAAAAATATATGGTATCCAGAACAAGACCCCTGATGTCATATGATATCAACAAAAGCTATGACAACAGAGAGGCAGAATGGCTCGGTGGGAAACATTACTACCTAACACCACCAAGGCTGCAGTTTGAGTCTGACCTTGGCTCATGTGAATAGAATTTACTTGTTTTCATGGTGCTTGTGAATTGCAATTCCCTTCGTGTGCACTGGTTTCTTCCACTGCCCAAAAACACACCGGTTCAGCTGAATCCATGACTCTAATTTGCCCCCTGGTGAGAGCATTTGTGTCCCGTGTTGGGCCAGCACCCGCATCCAGTCCGCTCAACTCAAACTTTCAGAAGCAATGTTGTCCCTGATAAATGTAGACAACTAGCCAAATTCAGACAGCATGATCTTTATTTGCTGCATTGCTGGTTCATTCATCACAGCCTTTTACAAATCAATTATGCAATAACCAGAAGCATTAGTGATCAATTATGTAATCAATTATGTCCTACAGGTATAATTCAGTTATACACAGATTCGATCAGACAACAACAAGCATGTATCTTTTGGGACCTGCAAATAGGTATAATCTGCTGTTTTTCATTGGATGGTAAAGTACTGCATTGACCCTCATCTGTATAAATAAAGATGGACATAGAGATGGATGGGCAGAAAACAGCTGTGAGTCAGTGCGTCATCTCTTTGGCTCGGTAACTGGCTTTATCGATCAGCTATCTGCACACTATAATGTAAATGTCATCCAAATAGAGTTTGGTTTATGGATGGCATAAAACAAATAAATGGGTAAAATAGTTTGCTGTGAATAAAGGCATCACCCGTACATACATTTTTAATAACTGCTTATCCAGCGGTGATCTGGAGGCTGTCCGAGATCCATAAGGGGTCAACACGTGAAGTCACCCTTCACAAGAGCTTCTGTAATGTCATAAATAATGAAACAGAGTTTGACTGAGGTCAGGATCTGTCTATGTCTCCCATGTGTTAAAATTATAATATTCATCCACGTTTCCAAATCTTGTGTTTTTTTGTTCTCTCTCTTACTGTGACTGCAGAGTATATAATAGCCCTGTGCATAATGGATAAACAATGATTACGGGCCTGTTTTTAACTGCTAGGAGATTAGACAAAATCTGGCTTAATCTTTTGCTGGACCCTAATTGTTTCCCTGGATACAGAGAACAGCAAGATTCAAGGGACGTATTACTGCTGTCTTTGTTCAACTGGGTGTTGCGTTGAATCTAATGGACACATTTAAAGTCAATTTGAAAACATGCGCCGGCACTGTGGTAATCCCTGTAGAAGGAGTGAGCAAACTGAAAATGACAAATAATTAATATAACAAACAAGTAAATGACCCTTACAAATGCCTATGATGGCCATCAGTATCCTACCACTGTCATCCCGCCTACAGCGCTGGCACGAATAGGGAGAAGACCCAGGATACGTGACCTTGGCTGACTTTGCACATGGCACTAAGGCAAAATGCCAGGCCAGAGACAGCATGGCGGCCCCGTGGTTGCCCAAGGAACCCCACTGGATTGACTTTGGTGCACCAAGCGCATGCTGGGAGCTATGTTTGCAACTGCAAAGGGTGGCCCTGTTCTAATGACAGGAAGTGACAGGGAGCAGCTGGTCAGCATGGCTGTTACTTCTTGCAAAAGATAGTGTGGGGGCTCTGGGCTTGGGCTATCAGGACACGCGCCAACAGGACATCCACTTGCATGAGTTAGAGCACCGAGTCCACAGGCTCCCCGGTCGTGACAATCAGACTGGGTTACCACTTGTCATTATCATCAGTTCAGTGACGCTGCCTCTCAGCAGCAGCCTGTCTCCCTCACAGAGACAGCACTCAGCCACATCTTATTCCCAGCTCGACATCTACGAACAATCAGCCTGGGCGAGGTAACGGCAGAACAGCTCCCTGACAGAAATTATGCCCTGATTCTCTACATTCTTGCAAAGTCCCAGAAAGAATCAAAAAACAAAAGAGATGGAAAAGGCAGCCTGATGGCTGGCCTATCACACTGGCTGACGGGAAAACTTCACTGCTTTGCCTACCTTTGTGCTGACAGCAACCTGGATGCTAACAGAAAGGCAGACTGCTTCTGCTCAGTAACACTTGAAGAGGACTCCGGTTTAAATACAAAACAACTTCCTCATGTACACCTGAGTGGAATTATAACTGCAACGTCAATTATTATTATCATTATTATTAATAATAATACAAAGTGAAAGGACTTCAGTCTGTGGTTCATCAGCTAAGTTCTCGTCTTGTACGTGAGCAACCTGACTTCGATTCCCGCCTGCTGCTCATCTGTTATAATCTGCCTGGTGGCTTAATGGGTACAGCATCAGTTGGAGATGCAGAAGTCTCCTGGTATGAATCCTAGCCCAGCCACCAGGTGTGTCCTTGAGTAAGATGCCCAGTGCTGGCTCATTGTAACATATATGTGGAATGTTATAAGCTGCTTTGGACAAAAGTGTCTATCAAATGAATAAATATAATAATAGATAGAGTATTCCTTATAAACTTCTGTACTGTGTTTTACCTGATTTTGGCTGCCAGGACACCAGTGGTGGTTAAAGACAAATTTGTTGCCTGAAGGCTGCTCTGTAAAATCCAAGACAGATTCCTGCTTAACTGGCAGTCCTCCAGTTTGATGTCCAGATGTTTTAGAGGGAAACACTGTCAATAGCTTTTCAGCAAGACCACTAGAGGCAGCAGATAAGAGGTCTCCCTTGTTAGCACATCACTGACGGCTGCTCCTCTCCTCTGTTGCTTGTCCCCCCTCTCTGACGCCAGAACCGCTCTTTCGACAATGTAATAGCCACAAAAACAGCACAACCCCCGTCCATGTTTAACCAGGCACATTCATTGCCAAAGCCAGGAGAGCCCGCCTTGTGAAAACACAGAAATAGGCCACAGTATTTAACAGCCAACACAGCTCTCTGTTTTCAGCATGACCTCTTTGACTTCCCAGAGATACGCTGTACTAGAGAAGGCAGCAAAGGGGCGGTGTGTGTGCATGTGTGTGTGTGTATGTGTGTGTGCGCGTGTGTGCGTGCGCGCGTGTGTGTGTCTTGGGGGGGGGGTGCGAATTATGCGTTACACGTCCTGCAGAGACCAAATTGAAAAACGGTTTCCCCC
>JABJVR010003399.1:0-15968 GCA_025773905.1 Chitala chitala | reverse complement strand
CTAGTGGATGCACCAATAAATGAGAAATATCAACACCATGGGTTATAATTAAATCTAAGGTATGGCCATGTATGCGTATTGGTCTGGAAACATGCTGAGTACAGCCAACTGAGTCAAATAGGGATATAAAGCGAGTTCTCATCTGCTTTTATCTTTCCTGCAACAGCCAACCACTTTGGTAGCATTGCACTTGACCACCATCCTCCATCCTGCAACCCACAACATGCCCCAACATCACTATTTCAGGCTGAGCCTGACAAGTTTTTGTGGATTGCCTGGCCACCAGGTATTTGCCTATGAATCCAATCCCCAGGTCTGGCTACAGGTTTGAGACCTGGTAGCCCCATAATGGGCAAGGTATTTATTTTTTATTTGTTGTACTTCTATGGGGTATTTGGTCACCTCAGATCTATTCACCTGGGAAACCCTACCAGGAGAATAAAGCTCCTGACAACATAGCTCTGAGGATCACAGAGACCCACAAACCTACCACCACAATAAGGTGATAGACCATCCGTTGGGGTGTGGGTAATGTGATAGTTAAATATTGTGCAATTGTTTTCCTGGTATAGACCTGCTTTCTGTGAGTATGGGATTGGTTAATCTTTTATATTAATCATAGGTAATAGGAATCTTCCAGACTTGTATTTATTGAGTCTTTATTGGATAACAGCCTGCAGCTTTCAAGTGTGATACCCCATGAATGCTAGGCATGGTTGAACCTGGTTAGTGCCTGGAAGGGAGACTGCCTGGGAAAGCTATCATTGCTGCTGGAAATGGGACTCCTAGGGGGTGTTCAGCCTTCAGTCTGTGTAGGCTCTAATGCCCCAGCACAGTGATGGGGACATTGTACAGTAAAAACTGGCACTGTTCTTCATATAAGATGTAAAACCAAAGTTTTGTCTTTCTGTAGTCATTAAAGATCCCAGGGTTTTTTGTAAGGAGTAGGGGTGCTCTCCGTTGCCTTGGGTAGACTTCCAAAACTGGCTTTATCAGTCATGGTCTCCTAATAATCCCCTTCTGTGACTTGGCTGTATAACTCTGTTCTTTCCACCTATAGCTGGTGTGTGGTGAGCTTTCTGATGCAGTAAGACTGCCATGGCATCATCCATTATAAAAATTAAAAAATAATAATGATAAAAAAAAAATAATAATAAATATTTATTGCTGTACTGACTTCAAAACTTTCCTCAACGTAATGACTCCACATTAATGTTCATCCTTTTTTTTTTTTACAATAAATGTGAATGACTAAAAAGCGAAACTTTTTACTACCACCTAGTGGTAACATAAAGAATTGTCCCCCGTAAGAATTCTTTTGCTGATTGCGATGGTTAACACAGCACGTAGTCTGAAGCGTAATATTATGAACAACATTAAGCAAAGTTAAAGAAAGTCTAAGAAGAACGATATTACTTAAGGGCTTAAGTAGGACGAAATGTGAGTATATTGATATATTTCAATTCCAAAATAATAATAAATAAAAATTCTAATAAAGATTTTAACGGTCAGTTGAAGTTCATATAAAATTAAGAAAACTTAATTTTACCTACTTCACTTTTTTTCATTTTTGTGTTTCAAATAAAACATTAAAAACTTGCATTCAACAACAAATTATTAACCACTGCATTTACTTATTTAACCTTGTAATTAGTGGTTAAATCGAGAAATTGATTATTTAACATAATTTAACTTGTTTACCTACAACTAAGTCATTAAAAGCTTACCTTGAGAAACAGCGCCATACAGAGTTGGGACCTTCTTGAAAACTATAAAAACTTCATCAAACTTCATTAGATTCACTGCAGCCTTCTGGGACCTTCACTGCTATCCAAATAAGCAGCACAAATCTGACCTTTCATGGAATTCCCACTTAAGGTAATGGCAGTGTTAAATATTAGCCAGTCTGTTTGATCAAATTAGGTTTAGGTATGCACTAAGTACTGAAAGGGTCGCTTTGGTTCAGGTGTTTCAGAGACCTGGCAGCCACTTTCCCCTGATCTAGAACAAACTCATTTCCCTTTTTCTATTTCCTTTAAGGGGGTGTAGGGATCAGAGCCAGTTTCACCTCCAGGTTTCTAATCAGCCTCCTGTCTGGTCAATGTCAAGGCAGCATCAGTATCTGTCTGTGCTTTTCACTTCCATAAGTTAAGAATTTCTTCCACTGGGCTGACTGGTGAAACCCTGCCCTGGGTCCAGTGCCAATCTACAGGGAGCTTGTCCCATGGACTGTATGTGTGTGTGTGTGTGTGTGTGTGTGTTTGCTGGGTAGTGGGGTGGGTCTGGCCTGCCAGCATGTTCATGAGAGGAAATGCGTTGCATTCCTGGCCGCTCCCCTTGGAGCGCAGGGCCTGGCTAAGCCAAAAGCACCACTGTCCATCTTCGTGTGCTACCTCACTGCTGGGCCTGGATGGCCATTTCACAAACAAACACACTTCACAAGAGCAGACAGAACCCCACATTAGCCCACACACACAAACATGAGCCACGGGAGGTCCCAAGAGACCCTTCTCCCTCGCTCACAAAAAGCCCTTATAATTACCATTTCCTCGTAAATGCGTTTATCTGGAGTGCATCTAGAAAAAAAAACATTTTGAGCTCTTAGGCTTGTTTGGACCACTGGTGCTAGGAAACAGTCCTTTAATGCTGACTAGCAGTTAAAGATCTAGTAATTGAGATTAGAGCAGCACTGTGGCTTTTCCCCACAGGAAAGGTACTTTACCCCAAATTGCTTTAGTAAATATCTACATAAACAAAAGAGGAAAAAAAAAAACATCTGAGTTGTTATGAGGCCTGAGCGAGAAACTGTTAATGTCGTAAGTAATTCAAATGGAGAAATATTACATGCAAAAGCCATAACGGCAGGTATGTAGTCTACAGAACAGGAAATTTGGGAACAAATATCAATGCAAGCAATGAGACAGCAACTCAAGTTTAACAGATGTAAATTAGATTCTAAAGATACAGTCCTTGGGAAAATGTAATTTGGTGTACAGGTATAGAAACGAGCCCTTACGAAAACACACGGCACAGTGGATGTTTTCATATGCCAGTCAAGCCATCTGCAGCCTCCCCAAGACTAAGCAAAACCAGCTGGTGCTTCAGAAGAATTCATTTTTCTCTGTAATTTCAAAGTAACGTTTTGGCTGGGAGGCTTCAATGCGTCATTTTAAAACTGCAGTTCAAAGAACTATATCCTACACGCAGTTTCAAAACAGAATATAGTGTTGTGTAGAGAGCGACTTACAAAATTTGAAATGGCAATACTTCAATCCAAGGAGGAGATTGTAGTAAAGATGTAGTTAACTCTAAACCCCCAAGTTTATTACCTTATATTAGAGCTTAGAAAATTGTAGTCACTCTGTTAGTTTCTGTTAAATGACTGTGACATTTTGACACTGACCACGCTTGAATGGATAAACCTGCATACACCACTGCGGCTGTGAGTGTGATTGAGGCCCCTGATCTGTGCACACAGATGGCAAATTCTTCTTATGCCTGGGCAAGATCCTTTCAGTGTCAGATGCACTGCTGACTCCATAGTGCCTCTATAGTTTGCTTTACTCTGTGTGCTCCCAATCTTCCTGGGCACTAGGGTGTCTCTGTCTCTGAACTGGTTCAACTGTTCTCGGAAATTAAATGACAGCTGACACTGGAATATTAGTGTACTCCATTTTGTTTGCAAATGAGAAATTATTATTACTACAAACCTCTACTTAATAAGTATATTATTTTGTCCCAAATGTGAGTGTCCATCTGCAATGGCTTGACGCCCTGTCCAGGGTGTTCCATGCCTTGCACACAAGGCTGCCTGAAATAGACTCTAGGACACCCACATCCCCAAATGGGTTATGTGCTTTGGTAATAAACGGATGGATGGATGGATGGATGAATGATGTATTAATTTGCTAACATTAATTTATATTAACATGATTAAAATTATAGAAATATAACTAGTAGATAGTAATAACTAATTGTCAGTTGGGTAAATCAAAGCAGGAATCAGTGCAAAGCAGACTAAGAGATCCATGCAGTGCTTAATCTCACACAAAGAATACATGTGTCTCAAGTATTTCCCTTCATAGGTTCATTAACAATGCTTTGCCATAGTTTCATTGTAAGCCATTGCTGTATTTAAGTGTTAATGTGTTGTGCTCTTTACCATAATGTGTTACTGCTGTGAATGTTGCTTAAGTTTCATAGACCATGAAATCAATATACACCTCCATGTTTCATAAGGCGACAGTTGTTAACAATATTATTGTTTTTCATCAGTAGGATGTTGCTAAGAAAGATACTTCAGATGTGATTATTTTATATTGTACATTAAATAGCAGTTAAAATCACCAGCAACCATAGATTTGAAATTCACTATATAAAGACTTTTGGTTAATTACATCTTAAAGACATGTTATATGCAATAATCTGTAAGTAGATGGTGAATTTCAGCACTTAATAGATAACTGAAATTCTAAACCTAAGGGACTTTGCTGTCTCAGTCTGAGGTATTGTTTCACGAGGCAACTGCCAGACAGATAAATTAAATGCAGATATTAGGCTGAAATTGAAGGCTTGGAATGGATTTTCTCTGGAACAAGATTTGAGGATGGTGTTACATTAATAGGTGGCCCTTTTGGCAGAGAGATGATGCTATTACATGCAATGACTTAACATATTGCACAAACACGTTTCCCCACATTGTTCTCGTTGTAGCATATAAAGATGAAGTCTTAGGTCAGCTTGGGTTGGTGTTTTTGTCCTGTTTTCCAATTCATTTTCTACAAGCTTATAAAGATACAGTCTGACTATCCATATTTCATCAGTTTTCAATGAGTTAATCAATTGTTTTATTTATGAAATTGTGAGACTTAACACACATCTGGATACATTAAAGACTAGTAAATTGTATCTTTTTTTGAATGTGATTTCCACAACAATTCAACATTTTTATTCGTTGTTGCTTTGGTGATGTAAAAATTAATTTATTTCTGGAACAAAATTAAGCTGGACATGTGTTTTCTATGAACTCAGTTGCGTGTACACAGAATGTAGTGCCTTGTAATTCCTACAGTAAATAAAAAACATCCTTTTTTGAATTTTGTATTAAAACCTTTCATCAAGGGCTCAAACATAATACACACATAAACATTGTGTTATAATTATATGACCATGGTTTTATTTCGTATTTCTAGCTCAGTAAGAGCTCTTGGAGCAGGCGTGTGCATGTGTACTGCAATTCCCCACTCTGTCCATCTCTCACTTCTCCATAAGTGAGGTACCCATATATAAGTTGTGTAATAAATTACAAATGAATCTAATGTCATAAATGTGAAAGATATTAATTGCATCATTGGTACTAATTATTTTACTCTGGTCTCCAATCATTTTCCAACTGGACTGTCAGTGTCAGAAACAAAACAGAATGTTCAATGCAACATACTGCCTATTACTGCAAATCTCACTTTATCAAATGTTAATTCAATTCAATTCAATTCAGTTTATTTTTATATAGCGCCTTTCGCAACAGCATGCCTCAAAGCACTAGGGATGAATGGGACCCTGCAAAGTGTTTAAAGCTGCAGCGGTGACTCTGGAAAACAACGGCCTTTGATGCTTTAAGAAAAAAGACACAAAGGTTATTTAAATTGTACACGCCTGGAAAATTATTGTCTTTATATGGTAGATTATAAAGTAACATGAGAGATATTTAGATGTCCATTGAAGATTAACATGAAAAGCAGCCTAACTGCAGTAACTGTGGTAACAGCTATAAAATTCATTATTGAGATTTACAGAGAGACTATTTCTATGTTATGACTAACTAGTATAAATCTGAGGAAACATATTAGACCCTAGAGACCAATTAATTATGTTTAGACTTTTTAAAAGTGTGGTTTCACAAATTTACGATTTGTTTAGCCCTAATGCAGTTTGAAAAAAGTATTTATCGTATCGCTTATGCTCCATGACCTGTTTTTATAGTCCTGTAGTCTAGAAATGTGGGGTTTCCAGAAACTGAATCCATGTTTTCTCCCTTCTCTAAACCCTAAGCTGATTCTTTTTTAAAACTCCACTGGAAACATTGCCATTCCTAGATGGGATTAGCATATCATCACAAAAGCCCATGACTAATGAAGCCCAGAAACAAATGAAGGCTAATTACTGATTGTTAAATGCTAAGGTGAATCAAAGTGGCCAAAATCCACACTTCCTGAAAATATCAGTGTAAAAAACACAAGGAACTTGTGCAATTAATTATTGCACATAATTTTAAATAGCCTTACTTTTACCTATATTTGTTGTGAAAAAAAGTCAGTTTAATTTTTTTCAATTTAAACTATATAAATGTCTTAAAATCAACAAACACTTCATTTCAATTTAATATAATGCCTTTCACCGCAGCATTGCTCCAAAGGCACTTCACAGGAACTCTTAACGTGCTCCAATATAAAGCTACAGCCGGACAACAGTGACAAAACTACAAACTCCACAATGTGGAAAAGCACAGTGTGTGCCTAGCTGCCCAGGGCCCCCTGCGTCACACTGACATCACACACATCAAAATAAGATAACAAAGGACCATATGATTCTAAATGTCAATATGAAGTCAGTTTGTGTGCCAGATCTAGGTTAGGTCTCTGCTGGCTGACAGGACCCCTGCAACGAAGATCACATTCATGGTGTCATACTGGGGTTAGAGGCACCCTCTGGACACTCAGGGAGATAATGGTTAAAGTGGGTAAATACAGAAGAAGAGATGTATAAACACAAAAAACACAGTACAAAGGCATGTGCCAGCATCCATACACCTTATGCCCCACAATTAAATATTTTCCTTGCATGAAATGCATTATGTAATACAAGTAAAAATATTAGGTACGTTTTGATATTCATTTATTGTCACTGTATAAGAGGAATTCAGCTTCATTTCTCTAACAGATGGTTTGCAAGGTGCCGTAAAAGTTGTTTAATAATGGCAGAATTTTCCACTGACTTCCAATTTCACACACACACACACACACACACACACACACACACAAACAGTTAAAAAAATTTAAGTAATAAACTGTTGCACAAGTCTTTGGATTTGTATGTCTACTGTAGAGGTGTGTATATACAAACGTAAATGTATACTAGGCATGAATGTGCTAGGATTCAGTAAGCTTGCTTCTTTGGCCCTGGATCCTGTGACAATGCGTGGCAGACCGAGCACTAATTGATCCCATCCCAGTAATCATGCTGCATGTGTTCCTTCATCTTGTTCCTCATGTTTTAGAAATGCAGGCTTTATTTTGATGGAGTGTCTGCTAACCAAGCCATTAAAACCCAAGTGCTCAGCAAACTCCCTGCATCCTCCTCCTGAAAATTAGCCTGAACCTGAGATGACAAATCATGTGAGGATTATTTTAGGGCTCGATTTCTGTTATCTTTGCTGCCGATGTTAATACAGGCCTGTGTTAGTGACGTGAGCTTTGTTCAGTTTTGCTTTTTTCACTGAGAACCACATTTTACATCATCCTTAACTTGAGCTCAGTTTTCTTGTTTTTATTAACACACACTATTAAAAATTTTAGTTTTTTTAGTGTTGTTTTTTTTTGTGTGGTACATACAAGATCGGTCATTTACAATGCTTCTGTGATCATATAGATGGCTGTATCTTTTATTCTGGTAACTATAATGGTAGAGAACATCTTTAATTTAAAAAATGGCTTTGATGGCTTTGTAGAACTCTTGTTTTAAACATGTGAGTTGCATGAACGCTGTCTTTTCATTAACTGATAACACGTCTTATTTAATGGTTATACATCTTGGGTCTTCACAGGAAAGGAGCAACCTTCCCTACATTTAGAATATTAATAAAATGAATATTGGAAGATTACTAACAGTAATAACAGTGGCATATAACATTTTTGTTATTGTTTTCAAAAGACAAATGCTATTGGTGTTGTTTGAATGCTCTTAACGACAAGTTAAATGTATCATTTATTATGAGTGTAGCTGTGATGTCAGTGTGGTGTCAATATGGTATCAGTTCAGCACGTTAGATACAGCCGTCCCCTTGCTAATGGGCTCCAGATGAGGAGCTGCATGCTCAGGCAGCCCGCATGCTGGCCGTGGCTGCAGGAAGCCGCTGGTCCGAGGGGACGTTGTCACTGCTGATGGAGGGTGCCGGCCCAGGTCACGGGCAGCGCACATCTGGAACCGCTTCAGGTCCTGAAAGGTGAGACGGCTGCTGGGCCCTCAAGATGCATTGTGTGAGCCTTTCATCCCTGCGCCGGGATCTCATGAGTCTAAATAGTCCCTTCTCCACTACCATCGCCATGGAAATAAGAATGAGAAAGAACAACTGGGCTCGCCTACATATCACTTCCTCAGTCTCACCTTACTCCATTTTTTTTCATCAATTTATAAAAGGTTGAGTAACAGTTATGTCAGACAAGAGACATCTGTTAATTTGGTATGTATTAGCAGTCTACATTAAATATGGTAATTAGTGCTTTGTGATGTTGAGTAAAAATGTACTGTAAGGACCTTGATTTCATAAATTGAGTATAAACAGATAGTGTTGATTATTATACACTAGTTTGTTATTGTTTGCATTTCATTCAATGATACATAGTTATAGTATTAGTAATATTAGCAGTAATAATAATAATTTTATATATTTAAAATTCATAACAATAATAATGCTTATTAGGTATCCATTTACCGCATGAACATACCTATAATAAGACATTTTTGTACATTCTCTTTAAATTACTCACACACAGCATTCTTGTGTTTCTTATGTCCGTTGTGTACATTGGAAACGTTTTCTGTTTGTGCCTTTCAGCCTGGCAATAACAAATGTAAAAATGGAACAGCAGTGGGAGGGGGTCAAATCAAAGGTGCCCTGTAAAGAGCAGCAGGGGTCATATTTGAACGGTAAAATAAAAGCAGTGTCACACACTGGCAACATTATGGCAGTGACCGAGTCAGATCAGACCATGGGGCCCACTGACAAAAACAAGGACTTCCTGTTGTATAAAATATTGCTTCCTAGGCAAACACTTACGTTCCACAGAAGTCGTTTAAACTCTCCAAAAGTGGTGCATTGGCAAGTGCAAAAACGCCTTCCATAAGTAATAAAACGCTTCAGTGACATTTGCACAAATTCTCAAGGGCCATATTCCAGGCTGCTTTTGCACCATGTGTGTCAGGGAGACTAGTCAAACCATCGACACATCTTCAGTCATTCTGGGCACTGCATGCTGTTTCGCTACATGCTGTCTGACGTTTTCCACGTGAGCATCTGTTGCTGTTCACAGCAGCATCTGGTGCCTCCCACAGCACCGGTTGGTCTTCTGCTCATGGTTCTGTGGAGATACAGTGTGTTTGCCATTCATGGTGATGACAAGAAAACAGGTGAAGAAAAGAAAGGCTATGAAGAACTATAGGCTAAGTGCAAATTTTTCCATAACGTGTTTGTCATATTGATGTGCTATTTATGAAGTAGCCTGCATTTAAAATGTGTGTACTAAAATGAGTTTTTGTTATTGTTTTCAGACAAATGCCATTGGTGTACTGTAAAAAGCGTAAATCAAATTTTAGAATAGGAGTGGTCCTTATGATTTACTATAAGTTTGCTATACATCTCATGCTGGATCTGATCTGCAGAGGCACTAAGATTTTATAAATGACCACCACAGACAAGAGAATAATGGCAGCTCTGTCAGTGTACAGTCATTTAGGGTTACACTTAAGAAAGTTAAAACAACTGAAACAAAACAGATTTTATCAGCCTTGAGAATTACAGTTATTAATAAGAATGTTTATTTTAAATGACTGTTTTTTAGTAAATGTCAAAATACTTCTCAAATAGTAATTAAAACCCTGTACAGTAATTAAAAGTAATTAAAAATATGACATGAAAGACAATCACCGTTCTCAGCAACAGGTCTGTGCAGAGAAGTTTGCCATTTGACAAGAACATCACAAGTTCTAGGTTTAGGAAACCTGCTCTGCAGCACTTTATCAGTTATTCACAATGAACTCTTAAAATTTCACTGTCCAGTTTGTTTTTTTTTTTTGCTGGATGTTAACACAGTTCTACAAAGTTATTTCATTTGCATTTTATTATTATTATATAAGCTTTTGTACAAATAAAAATACCATCCAAAGACAGTGAACAACTAGGGTTTATGTTTAGTATTTGTTACATTAGCTGTCAATAGCTGAATGGTGTGAAATAGAAATGAAAATGCATTGATGACATTTGGCAGTGGTATAAATTGGGATAATGGAATTTGAAAATAATCATACTAATACAAAATGTCCCTGATCCCAGTGTCTATTCTGAATGACGTTTCTTTTCTCTATTGTTGCTGATCCAAAAGATGTTTCCTTTCCATCCTGGTGCACAGAGTTTGGGGTGTCTTCCTTACACAGGGCTGGTGGTCAGGATGATGGACATTTTGCCACTACTCCTCTGCTCTCCAGAAAGCATCGTGGTCGCTGTCCTCTCATATGTTTCTCACCACTGGAATGTGCGGGTTGAAGAAAATCATGGCACACCACATCCTCCATGAACTGACTTTGCTTCACTTCAGACCCATTAAAATTTCACTAAAATAACAGACGTACGTGTTTCTATAAACAGGCCGAAGCACTCCAGCACATTTTCACCTCAACTCGGTCTGCCTGAAATCCATGGAGGCCCAAAAGTGGAATACATTCATCGATAATGTGACGAGCTTCTGGAGGAAGCTTGTGTTGTAAATCCCATGTGCTGGTTGGTCACCCACTCCATGTGCACATCTTCTTTATAAGGGATGAACTTCCTCCAAGCCACAGTTTCTCAGCTCCACTCAATTCACTGTGGGCACCTGGTTCAAGCTGTACTCCTTGGCTTTCAGGCGCAGGTTGGCGATGCTGTTGGCCATGTTCATTCCCTGGGTGGCATTGGTGTTGGCACATGTGGGTGGGTAGGTAGCCATGGCACTGGAGCAAAAACAACAGCACTTGTCACATGTTCACACACATCGCTCACAAGCTATCAGAACCGGTAGTCCCAGCGTGTATTATTACTCATCATACAATGCAAGTAGTAAAATTGAAAAGTACTTGCTTTCGGTGGGCAGCATTTTCTGTGGAAGTTGCATAGATGCTCTCTCCGGCATTGGATACCAGCTTAAGAATATATAAATTGCAATGTACGCGTTAGGTCTGTACACGGACTGGCTCATAGTGCTTTCACACACCCTGCACGTTTCTGATCAAGTGCAAATAAAGCAGAGCATGTTCATGACAGGAGGCTCACGTGTGATTTACCACCTTTTGCCACATTAGCACTGTCATGTTTTATTTCCTTTTAAAAAGCTCTTGCACTACAGTTGATATAAAAAGTCTACACACCCTGTGAAAGCTGCAGGTTTTTTTATCGCAAAAAAAAAATTAAACGAAGATAAAATCGTTGCACAACTTTTTTCCACTTTAGTTGTGAATTTGCAACCTATACAAAGAATGTGAAAACAAATCAGGAGGTGTTTAGTGGAAAAAATTTAAACAAAACACAAAAACCTGCTTGAATGTGCACGTCCTTTTCAAACTGAGCTCATGGCTGTGTTCGGAATCAAGCCATTGCATTTGGTCTCATGTTAACTAGTAGTCAGCATACATATGACATCAATTAAAGTGACTGATTACCTTCAAATAAAGTTTGGCTGTTCCTGTAGGATTATTCTGACATATTCATGGTTGCATTCTACTGCAAAAACCATGGTCTACAAAGAGCTGTCAAAACATGAATAGGATCTCATCATTTAAAGGTATCAATCAGGAGAGAGGTACAAAGAAATATCTAAAGCAATAAACATCCCATGGAGCTCAGCTATGGCACAATACTGATGCTACCAAGAACAGATCCTTCCAAAACCGATGAGAGGAGAAGGGGAAAACTGGTTAGGGAGGTGCTATGAGTACCTATGGCAACTTTAAAGGAGCTGCAGGACTTTTTGGCAAATACTGGTTGCTCCCTACATGTAAGAACAATCTCTCATATTTTTCAAATGTTTGGGCTATGGGGTAGGGCAGCAAGGCAGAAGTCTTCACTCATGAAGAAAAGCATCCAAGCTGCATGGAGTCTCCCACAACCATTTAGAAAAATGTATTATGGTCTGATGAGACAAGGTTGATCTTGGCCATAATTCCAAAAGGTGTTTTTGGAGCAAAAACAACACAGCACATCATCGAGAGATCTCCATACCCACAGCGAAGCATCGTTGTGGCAGCACAGGGGCTGCTTTTCTTCACCTGGAACTGGGGCTTTAGCCAAGGTGCAGGGAATCAGTAAAAGCTCCAAATATCAGTCGATTTTGGCACAAAACTTTCAGGCATCTCCTGGGAAGCTGAAGATGAGGAGGAATTTCAACTCTCAGCTCTACAACCCAAAGCATATCTCCAAATCAACAAATGAATGGATTCAGCAAAAGAATATAATTGTTCTAGAATGGCCCAGCCAGAACCCAGATCGGAATCCAACTGAAGATCTATGGAGTGGCCTGAAGATGGCTGTGAACTGGAGATGACCTTGCAACTAATTTGCAAGGAAGAGTCAAGATGTGCCAAACCGATAAATAAAGGGCAATAATAAAATCAAAAGCTGCTTCAACTATTAGTTTAGGACACTTATGCAACCAAGTTTGTTGCCAGTTTTTAATTTAACTTTGTTAAACTGTTTCTGATTTGTTTTCATCTTTATATAGGCTGTAATGTAAAAAGTTGTACCATGTTTTATCTTGATTTCATTTTTTTATTACACAAATCTGCCATTTCACAAGGGTGTATAGACTTGTTCATATTCACTGTGTGTCACACCAATGTCAGAAGAGTTACAAAAAATCCTGCCCATATCACATTTCCTGTATTTATAAACACAGTGTGTAATGAGGAGTTAAAAGAAAGCGAACAGCAAATAAAGGGTGTTTTGGTGCGTCCACATTTTCACCACATGAAGTGTGGTGTTTTTCTAACTTGATATTTTAAAAAATGCTGCACTGATTGTGTTGATTATCAGTGATGATTGATTTATGTTGTGTTAGATCCCACTTAATAGCATAACCAGAATTCCAGTGAGAGGATTTTTATTTTCTAGAAAATTCAAACTTCTGATGGCTGGACAACGGGAAGCATAGACAGTTATAAGAGAAAAGAATAATTCACAATATGGAGGAAAATGCAAGTTTGTGGGAGAATCAGGCTAGAAATGATTGCAATGCATGACAATAGCAGGGGTTCTCAGAGAATAGGGGTCACCTGTATGGGGAGGCACTGCCCCAGGACAGGTAGTCATTTGGCCTGGGAGCAGGACGTGGTACAATTGGCTGCTCCACTGCCGTCACGTCTCCAGAGTACGACTTCAGCAGGGAAGCATTCTTGCTGGCCAGCATCGCTCGCTCGTTCCTGCGGAACTTGGCCCGTCTGTTTTGGAACCACACCTGGAAATTGTAACCCAGCAACAGAGCGCTATGAAAAGCTGAAGTGCCGCAATTACATCCTTTTAATCAAACAAGCTACAGCTATTAGAATCTCTATTCAGGTTATGCTCTGTTAAAATTAATTCAAATGGCCTCCATTATATTCCTGCAGAAAGATTTGTTAATACATGGACTCCACTCTGTAGTATCCCTCACATATAAGACTGTGTTGTATGAACTGCTATGTGCTCTAAACCAAAAAGCCCATAACCTTTAGACCTTATAGTAGAGGTTTATAATAGTACTTGTACTTTTCAAAATCATATGGAATGCATTGATGTGCAAATTCTCATTGAACTGGATTAAAATATTAATAGATCCAGCAGACTTTATCAGCATAATCAACTATGAATCATTTGTAATGGCCAATTGCCAGTATGTTTTATGTATGTTTATAAGTGGTGTGGCTTACAGCTGTAAAAAAGAATGAAAACAATTTAAAAACAGAAGCAAGTGGATCCTGGGGAGGTAAGAGACTCCAGGCTGGTGTTTACCTGGACCCTGGCCTCGGTAAGGTTGACCCTGCGTGCTAAGTCTTCTCTGACAAAGGCGTCGGGATAGTGTGTCCTCTCAAACACTCGCTCCAGGGCCTGCAGCTGGCTGCTGTTGAACGTGGTTCTGTTCCGTCTCTGTTTCCGCTTTTTCTTCTCCTCCGCGTTCAGATGCTCGTCTGCCAGGATATGCGCACGCAGGCATGCATATGGACCAGTTACACGAATGGCACCCTTAATGCAAGATGACAGAAAGGTATGCATGCTCTTTGCTCTGTTCTCATGCAGATCTATGTAGACTGTACTTCATAATTGCCACTGTACCCCCAAACTGAACAACATCATTGCATATCCTAAGTAAGATGAAGCACTTGTTTTAACTCAGATACTGTTAGAATAGTCACACTGATTTATAATCTTTTGTTTACTAAACCTGCTATATGTGTGTGTGGTTCCCCATCTAAGAAAATAAAGTGGAATTTATTTCTTGTAGATCTAAAGCCAAATAACATAACATTTGACTGTACAAAAAAGTTTATAATGCTTGGCAGCATTCAATTAATTAACATGTTTAAATTTTAAAAAGCCCCACCTGCAATACAAATGAAATCAAATGTTTACTATAGCTATATCGAAGACACAAATATGACAATGAAATTAAAAATGTCTATAAGAAATACGATTTACAAAAAGAAGAAAATATCACCAACTTGCATTTCGGTTTTTCTGTCTGTGTTTGATCAGTCTGTCTTAGTTGACCAATCTTTTAGGTTAATAAATGTGCAAGGAATTTAAACAGACTTTTAATAAAATTATGCCTTAATCTTTGTGATTTCACACAATGTATTATATTACATTACTCCAACAGAAAAGATGATCAGTATTTTTTCTTGTTGGGGTTATTTAGAATCTTGAATTTATAAATAATAATTAGATAAATGATTACTGGAAGCAGTTGAACTGATATACTTCTACATGGCTTGTAGAAAGTATCTAATTAAGATAAATGACGTAACGTCACTATAGCCACAATGGTTGAGGGACATTTTTCATACCTATCTTTGAAGACCATGAATATGACAATTTATGTATTAGAAATTTTTATCAGATACAACAAGAATATTGTACCTGTAGCTCCAGCATTTAAGATTCATTCATTCTTTCATTCATTCTTTCATACAAACGCAGTACCTTCGTATTATGCTATGATTTTGTCATGTGTTAAAAATGACGAGTTTTAGGCAGAAGGAACTTTTTAGCAGGCCGAGAAATAACCAGACTCCGATGGACCCATGGGCTCGAAGTCCCGTATAACGAGAGAAGGCCCGTCACTAAACACACGAATCAAATGAGAGACGTAAATCTGGGTATTTATACTGCACAGACCTAGTCACGTAATCTCACTGCGTAGATGAATACAAAAAATGACAAAACAGCAGAAGAATTTAAAAATTGACTGAGAAATCTTACTGTAAGTATAAGGTTTCTGTAAAATGAAATTATTTAATGATATTTTTTGCTTATTTTGCGTGAAGCATCTTTTGTATATCGTAAATATGAACTGTGACAAGTATTTCCTCAGTATTATTTTCAAAAACACATTACAACAATGTACGTGAATTTTGCTTTTCGTTTAAACACTCCTAGGTGCTCCACAGAGTCTAATTTAGAAAGTTCTGTGGCTTAAAGGAATCGAATGTACTAAATACAGTCAGTGACGTGAGGTACATAAGAAAAGAACCAACAGCGCGAACAAATTTGTGTAGGTCTTTTCGCCATTACGATGTCAGGGGTTTTTATTCACTTTATCTGCTGAGCCTGATGACCTGCTCTGTGTATCTGAAGGCAAATAGTCTTTGGTATGCTTGGACTTACATTTAAGAAAAAAATGACTTACGTTAAAAATAACCAAAAGTACAAAATAAAGTGTTATATATATAAAACTTTATTTTAACAATTTGAA
>JABJVR010003398.1:0-15969 GCA_025773905.1 Chitala chitala | reverse complement strand
AAATGCATTGAGTTGCTGCCATGTGATTGGCTGATTAGCAATTTGTGTTACCATGCAATTGAACAGGTGTACCTAATTAAGTGGCCAGCAAGTGTACATTTCATTTACTTGTAAATATGCCAGAAATATTGGACCATTTCACAGAATGTCAACAATTAAGTCAACAGCTAAAAATAACCTCTATGCATGTCATACTGAAGACAATGTAAATACTACCATTTTAATTTCATATTGAAATTCAAAATAATTCTTTGGTGAGAATACAAAGTTCCCATTTTTTCAAGTTATTTTCCTGTTTCTGAAAAAAGGTGTTCCGCCTTATATAATCACTTAATACGGAGGACAAGATTTAACACACGCACAGCTTCCAAGGAAAGCCCTGACTTTCAAAGGTAAAAGAGCACAAGCTCTTTTACAGAGACAGGATAAGCATTGTTCATTAAACAAGACGTACCTGCCAAGGGTGGACCAATGAGAACTGGGCAGCACTCCACAATAGTGACCAGCCCCACAGCACTGGAGAACCTCTGCGCACCAACGAGATCCATCAGAGTTTCAAAGAGCACAGAGCTCACCATACCAAAAGCGAAGCCAAAAAACACAGCATACACCACCAGGCCGGTGTATCCTGTCACAAAAATGCAAAGGACGTGGCAAACCCCGTTATACAGGACGGCAAAGCTGAAGAAGTACTGGATCTTTGGCCGAATCCACTTGGTGTTTGCCAGCAGCCCCATGGAAGGTCTTGCAAACATGTCCACAAAAGCCAGGATGGACAGAAGAAAGGCTGCAGAGTACTCGTCAATGCCCATGTCTTTGGCGTAAGCAGCCAGGAACACAATGGGTGCAAAAAAGCCCAGGAACATTATGACATTGCCGGATAGGTATATGAGAAAACCTCTGTGTCTAAAGAGCGAAAGGTCAAGGTACTTGTTGATGGTCTTCCAGATGCTCAACTTTTGTTTCTTCTGCCCATTAGTGTCCAAGGATGGAGCACTCTTCTCCCTTTTACCTGGGGGTGGTTCCAGGGGCCTCATAAGAGACCCGGCCACACAACAGTTCAACAGCAGACCCCCCAGAATGAGGAAGCTCCCCCTCCAACCATAGGAATTGAACAGGTACTGGTTAAGGGGAGCCAGCGTGCTCAGGAACACAGGACTGCCTGCCATAGCCAGCCCATTGGCTATCGGACGCTTCTTGAAAAAGTATTTTCCAATCATTGTTAGAGCAGGCTGGAGGTTGAAGGCTAGGCCCAGACCTGGAGGAAAAAGGCAGAATACAGGCATTCAGCTAAACAAGGGTATGGAAAAATCTTTATTTCAGTCAGCCATAAGGTTCTGAACATGGTGGAAAATAAAAATTTCCACATCATACTTGATGAGAAGTTATTGCAAAATCTCAATTATAATGCAAATGTTTTTTTTTCCCCTGTACCTGCCCATGTAAGATCAAAAACACACCACACACATTTTTTAAAAGTTAATTTGATGAAAGCTTTTTTATAGTTAAAATATGGCAGATTCACCCAACACCCTCCAGGCGAGTTCACCAGTTGTCGTGACTAGAATCAGAAATGTCTGTCCAGGACACTGAGTACAGGTACATGGCACTACAAAAGCTTCCACACCCACAACACGAGCGAAAGCCAAATCTCAGATTACAGACAGATTCAAACAACAAACGACACATAGTGTTCTTCTCTCCCTTTACCTTAACTGTCTGTAGTTACAAAATAACAGTAAAACACTTCTCACCTAAACACTTTACTAACAGTTAAGTTTATGTCACCATTCTGTGAATGTATGTAAAATATTTATTTTCACAAACTAAAGGACAGCTATTTTCTCAGGTCAGTCCATTTATACAAGTTAAAAGTTAAAACATAAAAAGACATAAAAGGCCTACTGGTAGTAGATGCATCACAGGACAATGTAATATTTTGTTACACCCCCCCCCCCCCCATCAGCTGCTTCTAAAGAACTGACCAATTACTTTATTTTCTTTGTTCTACTGACCAATAACAATTGCTGGATACAAGGATTTACCAGACACGATATGCCATGTGTGTGTTTGTTATATTGAATGCAAACTGACTTAC
This sequence comes from Chitala chitala, assembly GCA_025773905.1. NCBI lineage: Eukaryota > Metazoa > Chordata > Actinopteri > Osteoglossiformes > Notopteridae > Chitala > Chitala chitala. The sequence continues at coordinate 13,871 of JABJVR010003398.1, read as the reverse complement.
TCATACTCACCTCCAATTATGCCAATGCAAATGTAAAGTTCCATCACGTTTGTGCAAAAAGATGCGGACATCATTCCCACAAAACACAGGACACCCCCTGTGATCATAATGGGCCGGCAACCATATGTGTTTACCAGAATGCTGCTTATGGGACCTGAAATGAAACACACAGGTAACATGTTCACACAGCATAGTGAAAACAAATACTTCACATCTATAGCACGTGCTCCACTTGTCCATACTTTTTAATCTACCAAAGTCCTACATTTTTCTTACGTACACCAGTCGGCCCAACTGCCCAAGATACCAAAACTGTATCCGGCTCCCTACGTTCCTAAATACAACATTTAAAGAGCCAGCCTCAGCCAGTCTGGACATGCAGCTGCACCAGTAAATGATCTGCCAGATAAATAAATTAGATGTAAGTAGTAAGATAATGTGATAGCTTCTTTTTTTTTTTGGGAAAAAAACCCCACATTTTCAAAGTCTTAAAGTGGCAAAAACAAAATTTCTAATTTCAAATTGTATAATCAACAGAAAACAAATTTACGAAACCCTTTTTATGTTGATATAGTCATATTTTATTACTGATGAAGCGTTACTTAACATTTTGAGAAACGTGTGCAGGGATTCAAACGTATCTTTGTCAGAACACATGACAGGAGCTCTTGATTAAAAGCAATGAGATTACGCAAACAGACCACACATTCAACAGCTATGGCAAGACTTCTGGAGAGAGCAAAAAGCATGAGGTCATATTTATCAAAAAGACTAATTCTAAATTCAATACCTTCTAGTAGCCTGACAGCAACTACTTCAGACGTTTTCCTTAGGAGTTATGTACAGAAAACAGACCTTTAGCTAAGTGTACTCATTTTCTATTGAATAAAGTGTCAAAGATCCACAGAATGAAAGCCTGTGTGTCACTTTTGTTCAAGTGCTCATGATAAACAGTAATCCGCATTGACGTTTCTGCCAAATTGATTTTTAAACCTCAGTTATACTTCATAGGTTTCCATTTGTAATTTTTAAGGTAATTTATGAATGAAAAACCATACACGATTCACTTTACAGCACGCTGTTATATGGCACGACTCTGACTTTCTTGGTCCTTATCTTTCTAGGACATAAGCACTGTGGAGGCCACCAGGCTATACTTTGTGGAAAACTGGAGGGCTTTTATTAGCAAAGTGTTGGGAAATAGTATGTTGACTCATTAAAAACATGGCTTCTCTCATGGTTCACAAACACAATAACTGAAAAACATCTGCTTTGTTTTCCTGTTCTGTTCTTTTTAACTTCCTGTTCTGTTCATTTTAATATGGGCACATTGTGAGGCAACAGGTTTTGTATGATAGAGAACAGCCTGGACCTTCTTAAAACTTTAAGAAGTTTTCATAATAAAACAATGTATGCATAAATGATGGATTTTGTGTGTGTGTGTGTGTGTGTGTGTGTGTGTGTGTGGATTTATGACAGTGTACACCATCTCCTAAATATAATCCCTTTTATTAATTGGAAGCACTATAAATATGCTGCAGTGTGACAAACAAGCAACACAAGGTAACACGCAAAAAGAAAACTAAACGATAAATTCGGTGAACCTAAAGTGACGATTACAAAAGGTGAGCATTGAAAAATATTAACACCCTATCACACTAAACTGAACCAAAATTGTGGTACACATAGTGCAAATCTCAATATTCTCAAATGCAAAGCAATGATAACAGTAACGTGGTGGTTTTACATTGCGTTTTAGAGGAAGTAAAAAGTTTAACTGCATTATGGAAGCGCAACTGTATAATCTGATTCAAACTGGTTTTCAAAATTGCAATCATAAACCACAGAAGGGACACAAGAATGACACCACTGCGTATTATATACATATTACACAGTTCAACTGTCTTGAATTTTGCTGGGTGACTTTCATTTATTTAAAAGTGTCAGTCAATGTCATGCACACATAATTAAGCTGAAGCCATAACCATTAATGATTATTTGTAATAATTACCACAGCTTCATGGTCCTGTGAACGGTGAGGTCTCCAACACTGAAAGCCACATGGCAGTAGAGCACACTGAGAAAAGGTCACTTCTAGTTTGACCTCTCTCAATGTTAAATTTCCTCAGGCCTAAACTTTGTTGTTGTGTTGATAGCAACACCTACCTGGGCAACCAACTGTAAGTCGTATGGGAGTTGCTAAGTAGCAGAACAATTTACTAAATTGTATAATTTTAGCACGTGGTTTACACTTTGTTATGTGACCTGAGGTCATGTAGGTAGGAGGAAATTACAGAACACAAGATCACCTTCAACTGCTTTGCTAATTATCCTGAAAGACCATTTTCAGCTAGCATGTAAAACGGCCTGGGGGGGGGTCCCAGGCTGGATGAGGGTAAACAGAGCTCACATTGTTAATACACACAGCTCACATGACTCCCTACTTACTTTGGCAGGAAATTGTTCTTTCAGGGTTAATAGTGCATTACACTGACAGCCATTTAAAAACCTTTTTCATCTGATCCCTGTTTCCACACATTTGAAAAGCAAAACTCAAAAAGGCAATGGAAAGCAAAAAGCGGTTTAGCAACTGGAATGTGAGAAACCAGTTGTTTGAAAGGAATGACAAATCACAGAAATTTGATTAGTTCAAATGGACAAGTTCTGGTTTATTGTATCTTATGTAAGCAACTATTTTTAAAACTGGTTTTGGTAAATTCTAATTCTATTCTAAGTTTATCTTTATTAATCTCAAGTGTAGAAAATACGTTTTTGTATATTCAGAAGATAACAGCATTTCCACTACAACAATTTTCTCCTTCAGAAAAAAAAAATGCTGAATCCAAGATATAATTACTCACAGAGGACGATGTCCAAGCTGAAAATTATCTGAAATTCCAGTATGGCCATCACCAAATAAACTTTAAAAATTGCTTTATATAACCTGTAATGAAAATGACTTGAAAATACAGTTTTTCTTTAGGATTAGCCAAATTAGATAGAATTCATAGAACCAATATAGAGAAATTCTTATTCTTTGACCTCCAAACCAAAACTAAACAAAAGAATGGAGAGGTTGATTTGTCAACATTAAACTGGTAGGCAAATAACACTTCTTATCTGAAAACGAAACTGCTGATTTAGTATTATAATAAGGCTGAATTGTTATGAACATGATACTGAATGCCCTTGACTACTAAAACAAGGTTACAATACAGCACAGAAATGAACATACTGGTGTTGTTAAGCAATCTGAATGCGATGTGAATGAACTGTACAGCAAAATACACAAATGCAAACTCACACCAACACCCTGTTAGCTTTAGAGCATACTCCTCACATGGTATTAATTCCACATTCATTATTAAATTAATTAAAAAAAAATCTTTTGAAACTGAAAATTTGAATCTGAAATTTTTGAATTTTGTATTTTTTTTTTTTACAGAAATAATTTCATGGGACGCCTGAAAGATTTTGTACGCCACAAATATCACATCGTAGTTGTAAGTGAAAAATACAATTAATGAATGAATGAATGAATTAATTAATTCATTCATTCTTTCATTCATTTTCCAAACTGCTTATCCTGTTAAAGGTCGCAGGAAGCCTGGAGCCCAACCCAGGAGGCACTGGGTGCAGGGCACGGGACACCCAGGGCAGGGAGCCAACTCACCGCAGGGCGGGCGCACGCACACACACACACGCGCGCGCACACACACGCACGCGCACACACACACGCACGCGCACACACACACCATGGGCAATTTGGAGACACCAATCAACCTAACCCACATGTCTTGGGACTGTGGGAGGAAACCGGAGAACCCGTAGTGAAAAATACAACCATGACAAAATTTTTGCATATTCTACAAACATATGCTCAAAGATATAACAGAACAGCAGATGGCCGTTGTGGTGTGTATGAACGTGTGTAAGAACGGATGGTCTTACCTCCTGCATACATCACTGCTAACATTATGGAAGAGATCCAAGCCACTTGACTATATGAGGCATCAAAGATATTCTGGATGTCTTTGAAGAAGACAGTGATGGCCTTGGGGAAGGCGTAGGAGAAGCCGATGGAGATGAAGGCTCCAAGAACCACCACCCAACCCCAGCCCCCATCCGGCGGTGTTATAGCAGAAGGACCTCCAGTAGGTGGAGCCATTTCTAACCTTGTCCAATGATTGCCCTTTACTGGAAAAAAGAGGAACAAATCAAATGTCAGTGGCATTCATGGCATTGGCTTCAATAGCACCTACAGGCCATAGATAACGGTAAACACAGTAGGTCATTACAGAAATTTTAACTATTTTTTGGTGCTCAATAGATTGTGTAACATTTAAAGCTGTGATGAAGATTATCTCATATATAAAAAATATACGTTATCAACTTAAAAAAAAAACAAATTAAGGTTAATGTCTGAACACCCTTACAAAGGATGGTTTTCTAAAATGCCTGTCTAATTTAAATGTAGTCTAATTAAAACAGAACTAAAGGCAGTGGGATTATAAATGAGTGATGAACTGTTTATGATAACATGTCTTTGTAATTAATAATGACTACCGTACATTGTGGTCAATCTTTTTCAGACGTATCCAGGGTTATCCCATATGGGGAAAACATAGGAACCAGGACACTATATACCCTGAACAGGACACCATACACACCAGCCTTTGGAGATTTTATTATATATATATATATATATATGCATATTTTAAATAAATGAACATATAAATATATGTATTTTTACTAAATAATTTAAAAGTTCTGCAAACAGATTTAGTATTCTTGAAGCCAAACATTTAGCTTCACATCATATTTTAGATAGCATTTTCACAACCATTTTAACTTAAAAAAAAATATATAAGCATGTAGATTAGGTGACAGAAAACGTGGAACACAGGCTAGAAAAAAAATGTTAGCTCAGGTCCCAAGAGACTTCCCATTTTTATACTAAATTTAAACACTGAAGTCTCATTTAGAAAAGCATTAGCTTGTGCTAAACAAATGTCATTTTTATACACTGCTCCTCATTGGCTGTTATGTTCCTGTTATTTTAACAAATGACATCAGCTGCAAGTTAGATGACTTGTCATAAGAAGAAAACCATCTCTTCCAGCTTATTGGCTGAGCAGCCAAATGAAGTCAGTCTTTGTTCTAGGTAGAAATAACTCACTGTATAATACCTCTCCAACTACATTCACCTTGAGGGTGTATCACAATGAAAACAGGTGACACAACTCAACTGTGCCATGTGAGAAGAATGTGGGTAATAGTACAGGAATTACAAGTTGTATTTACAAATCAAATAAGCCAGTGACTTTATCATGTGGCTGTGTAAATTAAATCCTTACCCATCATCCCTCTGCAAGCAACTTGTAAGTTAAATATACATTTTTATGTCAAAGCACAGCACTACAGAGTACTGACAACCTATTTGATGTAAACGCTGTCCTTTGCACAGTATATACACGCTAACATCAGTACTTAGTAATTTCTCCACATAAGATGGGTAAATATAAAATTAAACAGACTCTCAACCTAATAGTAACCTATAGTCCAGTCCTAATGCAATATTACTAACAAAACGCGCTTACTTGTTTTCCCAAGTCCAACACTTTAAATATCTAAAAATGGACAGGTCTTCTACTTTACATTGTTTGGATTGTAGTAAATTGATATATTTATTCCAAGAGTATGATATTTATTTCTTTGTTTGTTTGGTGGGAAAACAAAAAGCAGTCCCCAACTGAAATTCAGCCATGGAAAGAAAAGCAGCTATTCTTCAGCCTATAACGTTGTAGATGAGCAGTTTAGGACATACCTCTCAAACAATGAGTAGGTCAGTTTTCAGACAGGCCATAATTATGCTGGGAGTGTCTGAGGTTCTCGTGATGTACTGTGGACTTGAGCCACGCCGAACTGTACTTTAAGACTGACGGTGAGCTGACAGTTAAAAGAAAACAGAGCATAACAAACCTTTTTTAAACAAGCGATCACATACAGTACATCTTTTCTCGCATATGCACTTCTCTACGCTGACATGTCAAACGGCACTATTTAAAGCAGCTCTTTTTCCATGCAATTTACTGCACAGTTCATCTGCAAACAAGCAAAACAATGACAGCTTTACAGAAACGTCTCTTTATTATTGCCTACAGACATATAATCGGTATGAGAACATGCACCAGTTCTAAACAAACCAGCCACAATTACGAATGATCCATAAGAAATTGTCTTCTTCCATACATAATTGAAGTCTGTGGCAACAGCACACACATTGTGCTCTGTGTAATTAACTGCATGTCAAAAAAGGTCTGAATGACATATGGTGTGGCATGGAGGTTCAGTGGGTAGCACCATTGTCTCACACCTTCAGATATGCTCACCCTGTGCCCGTGTGTGTTTCCTCCCACTATCCAAAGACATCCAGGGCATGTGCTTTGGGAAATCAAATATTTGTGAGTGTGCCAAAGGCAGCTTGGGTTGGGCTCCAAGCCACCCCTGACCCACCAAAGAAGAAGCGGTTGAGTAACTGGATAAATGCATTAAATAATGAAATGCACATGTAGCACTAACTCTTGCAACCAGCAGAACTGTTAAAACTACAAATGTGAAAGCGATTTACCCAGAGATAGGCTATATGTAGGCACTATAAACAAAATATAGCAGTCAACACTTTGTAAGTGAGTGCTGCTTTTGCAGTCTTTACTGAGTTCAGCCCAACAAGCGGAAAAAAAGTTATCAGATAATAACAAGGAACCAAAAACTCAGCCACACAATCCAAACCTAAACTTGTCACAAGGCAACACACACCTACAACAGGGACAGCCTGCATGTCTGTGCGTACAGCGGTGCTTCTCTGCTTTGGATGTGTTTAGTAAAAAACACCACGACGCTCGCTCAAACAGCTCGATAATCCTAATGTTCCAAGAGGGACCGGACGACACGCAGCGGGTGTACATCGGCTGTGCTGATTTTAGATGCTGCACACATCTTAGTCACCATGTGATTAAGACGTTCAGTCTTTGTTGCTTATGGAAAAAGGAACGTTAAAACGAGTTTGGGCTACTTTATAGTCAAAGTTATTCAGGAGGTTTATAAGTGAATGCTCAGATGGAGCTATTTGTCCATTTTATAAAATTGCCAAAAATATCTAAAGCAAAAACTGACTTTTTGAATGTTTATTTCTGGGGGGAAAACCATTTTGCGAAACACACACACACACACACACACATCCCCTACGTGTGTATCATACAGTATATAAATATGACCCATCATATTTATAGGTCAATTTCTCAATGCAGAAACACACGTACAAAAGAATAAAAAGAAGCAAAATATACTGAATCCAGTCCAGCCCAGAGCAGATTTAAGTGCAAAAGACACAGAACAGAATCCAGAAACTGGAAACGGACAAATAGACCAATATTTAAAAAAAAAAGCAAAGACAAAGTCCAGGTACAGGTTTAAAAAAAAAAAAAACGACAGAGGAATAGGAGTGGCAAGTCCGCAAAACGAAGGCATAGGGCATCGAGGGTGGGCATCCAGGTAATAGTGTATAAGTGGAATACATGCAGGAGGGGAGTAGGCAGTAAATTATAATATGCAATGTTACAAAGCGCCTGTGTCTAGACTGCACGACAGTGTCGATGACCCAACACAAAAGATTCATGACAGCAGACCTGAGTTTACCAGAAACAGCACTGCACCTCTGCCTGCACTGACCAAACTCCAACCAACAATGCCAAAATAAGTAACACCAACACAGACATAAAGTTGTTATCATTTATCTGGCAAACTGATGGAAGTTTTTCACCACATTCTTTTCAACTTATTTCAGTATGAACCAGCAATTATTACAGAGTTACACTGTTATGACCAAATTATACAAAAAAAGCTTTGTTCTACATTATCTAATTAACTTCCTGTTCATAAACATTTAAACACAACGGAATGCTAAAGGTTAAAAGCAAACATACCAAAGTGCAATTGTGAACGGGGATTGAAATTCCTTACAGAAAGCAAATAAAAGTTTGGGATTTGTGCAGAATACACCATTTGTAACCCATGCTGATTTAATTACTCCAGCGACACATACTGTGAACTCCAGGCAACACCAGATAGTTTGTTTATTTCCTTACTTTTCAAAAGGACAGAGGCAGTCAAAAAGAACAGCACATGTACGTTTATTTTTAAATTTTTACTAAAAAAATATATGTTTTTATATACATAAAAGACCGATAACCCAGAGATCAATAATTACTTACCAATACAACTTGGAAAATCACTAGTTCAAGGTCTATCGGACTTTTATAAGACTAAAAGATATAATCAGTTCTGTACTAGAGCCTGTATTCATACAGCCAATACAAAGTTGAACCCCCAGTTAAAATCTGTGCTGTACTTTAACAAGTTCAGAAGGAATGTTATTTTGTCTCACTAAATACTGGTACATGGCTGACACCAAGGGAATGCACATTTCCCAGGCCAAGAGCAAAACCTGCTGTGCAATTCCAAAAACTTTTTATGACCCTGAAAGATCACACTGTCCTTTAGTCAAAAAGTAACATTAAATGAATGGGTAAGGATTGGAGCACCAGGAGACATTACACAACATAAATCTGTGCCCTTACATGTTTCTCTAGAAGGAAACACTCAACTCTTCCTTTCATTATTTCATTACTGAACAGGTGACTAAGTCTGACCTTGGACATTTTTCACCAATACTTCCTCAATTTTTTAATTCCCTAAAGCAAAGTAGCTTAGTTCATCAGAACTTCAAGGGTAAGGGTTTGGCAATATGTGCTCAGTTGTCATTTCACCACATGCTTTCAGGGGAACCAGTAAACTAAAAATTGCCCCTGGTATACTGGACCACTGTGTATAGGGCTGGTATTATAAGGTGTGTGTTTATTTTTTTTTTTTTGCTCTTATAGAGTTTTGGCTGTGGTGAGCTATAGGTCCCTTGTATTTTTAAATGGGACAAAAGTGTGAAATAAATGCATGACATGGCTCAGCAGTCAGCCTACCCACATCTCTGTCCAGAACAACCTGTTGGGGAACAAACGAATGACTTACACTAAGTAAGTACCTAAAAATAGAAAACCAGGTATTAGTTTGGTGGGTATCAACCACTGGCAAAAACATATATACACGATCAGCCATAACATTAAATAACGTTGTAACCACCCGCATAATGTTAAGTATGTCCCAATTTTGCCATCAAAACAACCCTGACCTGTTAAGGCATGAACTCAGCTATACCTTTGACGGTGTGCTGTGGTATCTGAGACTAAATCAGAAGTGGCAGATCCTTTAAGTCCTATAATTTGGGAGGAAGAGCCTTTATGGATCAGACGTGTTTTCCCAGCACATCCCACAGATGCTCGATTGGATTGAGATCTGGAGAATTTGGAGGCCAAGTCAACACTTTGAACTCATTATTGTGCTCCTCAAACAATTCTTGAACCATTTTTGCAGTGTGGCAGGGCACATTACCCTGCTGACAGAGACAACTGCCATTAGGGAATACGGTTTCCATTAACGGGTGTACTTAGTCAGCAACAGTGTTTAAGTAGTTGGTACATGTCAAAGTAACACCCACATGAATGGCAGGACCCAAGGTTTCCCTGCAGAACATTACCCAAAGCATCACACTGCCTCTGCTGGCTTGCCTTCTTCCCATAGTGCATCCTGGTGCCTTGTCTTTCCCAGGTAGGTAATGCTCATGCACCCAGCCATCCTCATGATGTAAAAGAAAACGTGATTAACCAGATCAGGCCACCTTCTTCCATTGCTCCATGCTGCAATTCTGATGCTCACATGCCTATAGGCACTTTAGCCTTGGCCACCCATGACGCTGTTGTCAGTTCAACAGTTTTCCTTGATTGAGCCACTTGCGGTAGGTCTTGACCCCTGCAGATCCAGAACATCCCACAAGAACTGCAGTTTTGGAGTTGCTCCGACCCAGTCGTCAACTCATCATAATTTGGCCCTTGTCAAAGTCGCTCAAATTGTTACATTTGGCCAATTTTTTTCTGCTTCCAACACAACAACATCAGGGATAAAATGCTCACTTGCTGCCTAATATATCCCACGCACTTCCTGGTGCCGCTCTAACGAGGTAACCAATGTAAAATCACTTAACCTGTCAATGAGCATAATGTTATGGCCGATTGGTGTAAATGAATAAATATTACACATACATATACATATCATATGTATTAGCCCTCTTTATAAAATTCTATTTATGTGATATATATATAACCACGTAAATATTATGTACAATTTCTGTGCATTTTATTAGAGTAAAACGGCGAAGTTAAACCACAACTTCCCAAAATTGCAGTGTTAGACAGCCCGTTAATCACTCTTTCCACTTTTTGTCATATGCTGTACATGCTCATAAATCCACTAAATTAGTGAACATTACGGATTACATTACAAATACGAATGCATTGCAATTTACACAATCTGGAAGAGCAACAATGTCAAGCATCCTTCTTATTCCCAAACCAATCATACCAGCTGTACTTATGCTACAGCATCAGGCAGCGCTTCTAGAAGACTACCAGCTCAGCATGAGAGCAAACCATTAATAAAGAATATGTGATCTGACAAACTGAAAATTAAAATCCGATACCTGCCGTCACGTTGTGGGTTGCTGACTGACAGGTTTAAATAACACGACAGTTCCGCGTGTGGCAGAAGTGAAATTATATTCGTCACCAGCACCCAACCGTCTTACAAAAACATCCTGCTCAAATACCACGGAAGAGCCAACAGAAAGTGTTAGATCACACGCACTGCTTTCTACTGCTATACTGTGGCTCATTAGCTATTTCCCTTTATAAGACTTAATTAAAACTGTCTCGATTGTAACACATGTTGCTTAATTGTGACAGGACACGTTGTCCTGCTGGTCCAGGTCTGACTATTAATAAACTTCGGAGCGCACAGAACTGGATGAATGTGTTGAACACGTGTACAAAGTTAGACAAAGTAAAAACCCAGCAGATATAGTTACCGTGGGCTGATCGCCCCTTACTCTCATGAATGTAGCATTAAAGTCCGGTGCAGTATTAATTCGGCTATTTAAGAACGGCGCGTAAAATAAATAAATAAATAAAAACATTTCAGGAAGACATGATACACACTGTAATTATTCCATGCATAAATACATGTCTGGAAATTTTCTGATCTCTCTGGTACAAAGAAAAGTACTACTCAACTCTCAAAACGTATCTTATACGTTTAGGTGCTATTAAAAACGAACTACTTCCGCGGCTTTCTCAGTGAGTATAGATCGGTGCCCTATAACGATACCACTATAGTACTCATAGTGTATCATTCTCATCCGAGCGAGTGATTGTTAAGTTACCTCTGAGCAGGTGTAAAGAGCAGTCCTAATGGGAGTGTTCAACCACTGCCCTTGCACGTATTGAAAAAGGGCAGGTTCTGACATCAGAAAGGGTGGTGCTTCACCCTACAGGCACGAGCCTGCTGCCAGCAGGACTACAAAGAGCTTAGAGAAAGGGCGGTGAAAACACGCGAGTGACGCACTAGTCAAGTTAAAAGTCAAGTGAAGATGTATTTCCAAAGCACATTTAAGAGCAAATATTAACCAAAGTGCTGCGCAAAATATATAGAATAGGAACTATACATGTTATATCAAGGATTATGTCATCATATAAAATGCTCAGAGGTCATTTCCAGTACAATTTAGTTTCTTTATCGTTTTGTAAGATTAATTCACTATTAATGTTGCTTTAACATTTTTGGTGAGGGTCATGGACCCAGTAAGACAAGGCCAGCAGAGACATTTCTGTCCTCAGCCACAAAACAAGTAAAATGCTTTCCGAAGCTAATGTCAAAAAGGACATTTGTGTGCCGGGTGAATGTATTTGTTGGAAATTTTAAAGTCACACAGTAAATGCTGTGCAATAAGACCAGCCATCATTGGAAAGACTTTTTGATAAGATCATTAACAAACCTGGATGAGACAAAGATTCAACGGAACAGAGTGCTGCTCTCAAACAGAAGCTGAAAGACTTCAGTTTTCTACTTTTTTTCAGGCCACATTTGGACTTCCTAAGACGCTGTTTCCGACGCTTCAGAACAAGTCAGTTGCCATGGGAAATTCAGTATGGCAAATTAACAGTGCAGTGGAGGGAACGTGGTTCCCTCCACTGCACTGTTGAAACAGAATTTCGAAAACTGTGCGGATTCATACACACAATTGTGCATTGAAATTCTGGATGAAGTAATAATAATAATAATAATGTACTACACTTATATATAACTTTTCAAGACACCCAAAGCACTTTACAGTGGAATAGGGACTCTCCCCCACCACCAGAACGCTCACCAGACACAAGCTCTAGGTGGGGAGGACAGAGTGATACAGCCAGGTACCACATGGGGATTGTTAGGAGGCCAAAATCAACAAAGGTCAATTATGAGATTTAGCCAGGACACTGGGAGCACCCCTACTCTTTACAAAGAACACCCTGAGATCTTCAATGACCACAGAGAGTCAGAACCTCGGTTTTATATCTTATCCAAGAGACGATGCCACTTTTTACAGTACAGAGTCCCCATCGCTGTATCAGGACATTAGGACCCAGAAAGTACCGTGCAGGGTGAGTACCCCCCTGCGGGTCCCGCTTAAACCCCTTACAGCAGCAACCATAGCTTTCCAAAGCAGTTTTCCATCCAGGTACTATAACTAGGCTTGACCATGTTTATCTGTCATGGGCTCTCATGCTTAAAGGCTGCACTGTGAAAGCTGTTGCCTATAGCCCACAAGATGCAAAGATTTGCTGACAAGTAACTTCATTTTTTTTTTTTTTTTGCAGTCTGCATTATGGCTCATAGCTCCTAGAGGACATCCTGTGTACTACATTAGCTGAAGTTTGCAGTATGTTTAATCTGATGCTTACAATTCTGGTTTTGAGAACATCCGCAGAAAAGTCATTTTCCTCTCTTCAATGAATCGACACCAACCTACAGGATTCCAGTAGGCAGGATATGTTTTTATTTGTACCCAAAATGACCTTTGTCTAATGGATAGCTGTATGACAGAGCTATAGATCAATTTGTTACCATGAATGACAGAAGAATAGCTTTCCCTTACAAGTAGGGTGAGTAAAAAATCTATTTTTGCTAAGGTTAATAAAGTAAGTGCTTAATGTATTGTTGGTTTTATTATGTGCAGTATGAGACCTGAATTGTGTTGAAACGAATGAGCCCCCTAGTGGTTGCAGTAATTTATTTCAACTCAACTCAACTCAACTCATTATAAATAAACTTATTTATTTATTTTCAGCTTCTGTTCCGTCATTTTAAGTATTTTTATGTTGGTTGATTTTCTGTGTTATTCACATTTTTGAGTCCTAACTAAGGCCACCGTATATAACTCAGCTGTCCATTACTCCTCTTTTGAGATGTTCTTTATTTCCAAATAGAATCTGCATGTTTTTCACTAAAATAAAATGAAATAAATAAAAAACAACATTAAATAACTGCTCACTGTGCCAAAACATTGGATCACAATGGGGACAAATAAACTTGCTGCATTTAGTATCAGACTTTTAATCTGAGGGTCCAGGGTTCAAGTCCCTGTTCAGGCTTTGCTTTCTTAAACCTCACCATAGGGAATTGAGATCAGCTTCAACACATGTTGTGTTGAAAGTTTGATCATCTCACTAGTGTACCTGCAAAATGCTCATAATTTGAAAACCCTTGTGTGTGCAGTTAATATAACTCTCTCACCCATTATAATTATCTGAACTGTGGGCATGTCACCTTGCTACACTTGTCCTAACATGCTGTCCTTTTAAAGCAACCGTTATCCATCCATCCAT
>JABJVR010003397.1:0-15969 GCA_025773905.1 Chitala chitala | reverse complement strand
TGCTGCCCCGGGTTGCCTTGCATTTATTTTTCACTTTTCTATCAAAAGTACATTTTTTTTGCATCTTTTTGATGTGTTTAATATCCATTTTTTTTTTTTTTTTTTTTTTTTTTTTTTTTTTTTTAGTTAATGTGTTTAAACTATTTATTTTCCAGATGATCATGACGTTCTTTCGTTTCTGTTGTTCAGACTAACGGAGCCTGGACAGCAAGTGGTATGTATACCTCACGCTGACGCGTTAGCAGATTTTGTTTTGTTCTCGAACACAAAAGCATAGTTAATTGGATGGTCACTCAAATCCTGCCTTCTGTCCGAATTTTTTTTCACCGTGTTCCGCTGTTGTCCTGTTGCCATTTGTCATTAGACTCGTGTATACTAGTTGCACAGCTGTATCGATATTCTTCATCGTATGAGCAAAAGAACAAATGACCAATCCAAAAATACATATTTACTGTAGGTTCCTGTGTTGAGAAATGTCATCTGTGGTGCTGCTTGCATGTGTACTTGGGCACTCAGTAAATGTACAGGTTACTAGAGAAGAAAACAGAGGATTACAGATGAAACACACAATGCTAATGTCTCATCTACCTGCTTCTAACGTTCCTTTTGAAGGCGCAGTGGTTGTTCAAAGTTTATAGGAATATCTGTGTGCAAATGACAAACTTTTGAAATTGTTTTGAAACACAAAAGAGGTGATTTAAAGACATGGCAAAAATGCTTTCTGTAGAAATTTTCTCAACATTGTAATATATAGACTCACTGGTCACTTTATTTGGTACAGAAATGCGCAAATATCTGATCGAGCAATCACATGGCAGCAACTTGATGAATTTAGGCATGTAGACATGATCAAAACGATCTGCTGAAGTTCAAAACAAGTATCAGAATGAGGAATAAAGGTGGTTTTAGTGACTTTGAACTGGTTCCATTCCACAAGATAGGCAACAGTAACTCAAATAACCACTCATTACAACTGAAGTATGCCAAATGTCTCTGAACACACAACATGTTGAGTGCCACTCCTCTCAGCTAAGAACATGGGCTCACCAAAATTGGACAAGAAGTTTGGAAAAAGGTTGAAAGAACATTGCTTGGTCTGATGTGTCTCGATTTCTGGTGTGACATTTGGATGGTAGGGTCAGAATTTGGTATAAACAACATAAAGGCATGCATCCATCCTGCCTGTATGAACGGTCCAGGCTGGTGGTGGTATAAAGGTGCAGAGGATATTTTCTTGGCACACTTTGGGTCCCTTCGTACAAACTGAGCATCGTTTAACTGCCAAACCCTACCTGAGTATTGTTGCTGACCATGTCCATCCCTTTATGACCACAATGTACCCATCTTCTTATGGCTACTTCCAGCAGGATAACGTGCCATGTTGCAAAGCTAAAATCATCTCAGACTGGTTTCTTGAACATGACAATGAGTTTGCTACTCAAATGGCCTCCACAGGCACCAGATCTCAGTCCAATAGAGCACCTTTGGGATGTGGTGGAACGGGAGATTCGCATCATGGATGTGCAGGCAAAGGTGTGATGCTGTCATGTCATTTTGGATTATAATCTCTGTTTCCAGCACCTTGTTGAATGTATGCGGCAGAATTAAGGCAGTTCTGAAGGCAAAAGGTGGTCCAATCCAGTACTTGTAAGGTGTACCTAATAAAGTGGCTGGTGAGTGTAGATGGACACCATTTTTGAACATTAACTGTATCGTCTAATTGTCCAATTTCCCTGTTCTGAAGCCTCCCCCTGATGCTGATATTGCCAAAGAAGATAAGGACAAATATCAAGCTGAATTTGAGAACTTTAAACAGGAGCTGGACAAGAAGAAAGAAGAGTTTCAGAAAGAGCATCCAGATGTGCAAGGAGAGCCAGGTTGATTTTTCGTATCGTGTTGATGCCCTGTACTTACCGACTGGGCAGTTAGGCTCTACCAAGAAGTGCTTCCCTCGCTGTATTTTGCTTTGTACATGTACGGGTCTTTGTTGTCCTGCCCAGTGGAGGACGTGTACGAGAGCATAAACGACCGCGAGGTTCGCCAAGTGTTTGAAGGTCAGAATCGGATTCACATGGAGATTAAGCAGCTCCACCGGCAACTCGCCATGATTCTTGATGAGCAGCGTCGTTACGTCTCCGTGGTGACGGAGGAGATTTCCAAGCGAGGAGCACATACTCAGCCTGGTCAGGTAAGGCTGTGTAACCTCTGTACAGCCCGGGCACCTGCAGAACATTTCTAAAAGCTTGTGAAATTGTGATAATCGGTTCTGAAAATATTTCATTTCCCATGTATGGTTTGCATATCCTACATACAGGAACATCTTTAAGTTCCTCCGATGCTCATAGTGTAGTTGTGAAGTGTCTTTGGATGTAATTCTTGTAAATGTATTGTCTTAAATGATAGGTCCCTAGTCAAGAAATCGATACAATAATGGCAACGCAACAGGAAGTGCTAAGAGCTCTAAATGAACTGAGGTAAGAACTAGAAATTAATTTCATTGATATTATATCATCTTTAGGCTTTTTCTGAAGACTTCTAATGTACAAATAAAGGTGAGCAATAAATGGTAAAGCCATTAACAATCGTTTGTTTGTTGTTTTTGATAGATGTATGTGTTGTCTGTTGCAATATTGTTTTCTTTCCCTGTTTAGTTCCACACTGTACATCATGAATGTGGCAGAATGCATACACAAGTTTTGTATTTTGCATTTTAAGTGACACACTCAATCCAAAGTAACTGTTTGAGGAGTTTGTTTTTTTTTTGATAAATTTTACTTTTTTTTCCCCAATTTGATTTATCAGTGCAACCTAATGCAGCTAAGTTAAAAGCTGTTTTCGGCAGTGTACCACCACACTACGTAGGATAAAGGCACACATGAAAATGTGCTTACAGACAAGTGTAAACAGTTTACATTACTGAAAATCGTGAAAAGCCCATTTTCACAAAAGGGTAACATTTTTGGCTGGTACTATAACAAAAGGTTACAGTGAACACTCGTAACGTTGTAGTATTGAAGTTTATTTTTTGCTTATCAAAGTAGTACTTTTATTTTTGCTGCACTAAAATGCTGACCAGTGACAACTTAATTTGGTCAGCTTCACATGAGTATAAAGTAAATGATGCACATTGTCACTGCAGGGCTTAACTTCATAAATAGGTCATGGCTCATCTTCAGGGATTACATTCATGGTTTAATAAATGTTCACTTATTTATGAGAGGGGATTATTATATTTGGGTTTGTTTGACATCCTGAAGAACATGGTCAATGTGTCCGATGATGTGATGAAAGGCAGCATCTTGGCTTTATGTATTTAAGGATTAAAATTTGGTTTTTAATCCGTCCTTCCCGTGAGCGCTGCTGCAGATTGCTTTCTTGTTGTATTCTTGCCTTTCAGCCTGTCTGATTTGTAAGATCCCTTTTTAAATTGTCTTGGAATGACATCTGGGGAAATCTCGTCCAATAGCATTAATATTACTTGTAATTCTGTATATAAAGTTGTAATTAAATCAGAAATATCTTAATCTTAAAATGTGTCCTTAATTGAAAGTTTAAACTACTCTCCAGTCTTTTTAATACAGATTAACAAATTTATCAGAGCAAGGTTCTGCTATAATCTTGTACATCAAAGGATGCTAGCAAATTTAAAATTTTCCTTTCATAAATGGCTTTTCGTTATCTGTTGAATTCAAGAATTTGCCTTTTTTTTTTTTTTTTTTTTTTTTTTGCTTCTCCCTCTCCCTACTGTGTGTGAATGTGTGTGCGCGTCACATGTCAAAGGGCTTGAAGTGTTTCAATGGTGTAGAATGTTTAGTGTTTCGAGAATCTTAGTTTTTTTAAAAGCATGATTGTATTCATTGGGTAACTGTAGTTATTTCTTCACATAGATTGATACATCATTACTAATTTCAAAATATGAAAAATATGTCTGCAGAAGGGATTTATTTAATTTTGCAGGCTGATTTGATTACCTTTTCTTCCCAGCTGTGATTTTTGGATGTAAGGTCTGTGAAAACCATTAAAAACAGGATCAAAAGATTAAAAGGGAATAAATCTCTAATACAAACAAATACAGATATTTTAAATTGAGTGGTGCAGTAAGTTGTTGAACCATCCTGGTTATAATTCCTCTTCCCTTTTTGCGGTAGCTCTGAGATATAAGATGGCAAACTGCTCGCCTTATCACAGTGTGCTTAGTAACAGCATGCTGTCTTGTGATTGGTTGAGGAAACGAACCATCTGAGGTTCTGTTTTACAAGTGTTACAGGTCATTGGATTAATTAGGATATGGCACATGGTAGTGTTTACAAAAAATAAATATTAGTTTGCATCAAAAGGAAAGGTCTGCTATTAGAGAAATCAGTCACTTTGGCTTGTTGTATAGATTTATAACAATGTAATAATGTTTTTGTGTGTGACTGTCATCCACTTTTAATTCCAGTGGGCAGCAAGTTTTCATTTCTAAAGAACACTTTGTCATTCTGACTGCTGTCCTCAGTACCAAAAATTTAAATGACCAAGATTAGGAATGGGAAGAGTATATAAACAGCAGCAGTATGTGTAAAAGTAAGCTGTACCTAAGCTTAAATCTACTCAGTGTTTTGGTGTTTGTCCAGCCTGTGTGCTCAGCAGATTTATGGTGGCTCCTACACCACGGTATTGAGAGCGTTTTGATTTCAGGAGCACGTTTTCGGAGTCTCTGAAACAAGTGGGCTCGGTACAGTACCAAGGGAACGCCGGGTCGTACGAGGCGGTCCAGCACTTCAACGACATCAAGGAGCACCTGCATGTGGTGAAGCGGAACATTGAGCACCTGATTCAGAACAACGCGGTTAGAACTTGCGCCGTCACACCCGGGCTGCCCCGCCGGGCTCAGGGTTATTTTGAAGTTGCAAATTATATGAAGCATGGTGCTAATGGGATTTTTTTTTTTTTTTTAAAGTGGTCTGAAAAGAGGCTGTTCTGAACGCTTTCCACATTTGCCTAGCAGAAGAAAGTCTTAATGATTCTAAACCACTTTGTGTTGTAATGTCTATTCAGAATCCAGGTGCAAAGGTGAAGTGTCCTGAACCACCCCCTGTGCCGTCCTGCCTGTCTACCGTGCACTTTGTCGTGTTTATGGTGATTCAGACTGTCCTCTTCATCGGGTACTTCGTTTACAGGTGAATGGGGTCTTCACTAGACCTAGCTATCCTAAAGTTTTGTTTTTTTAAACTGTTAATTAATGTGCAAGTTTCTAAAGTGTTTTGCGGTGCTGGAAGTAATTTTATAAACTTTGGGTTTTTCATTTCCCACTCTCCAGCATTGGATGTGATATTAACACCTTGACTACTTTGTTTGTTGAATATTTGATGACAGACATGTTTCCCCCCCTTCCCCCCAACCCGGTTTTAATTTCAGAAGTCAACAAGAAGCAGCTGCCAAGAAGTTCTTTTGACAAAATGTTTCTTCGTGGAAAGAGCAACAAGTCATAACTAAGAGGAAACTTTGGTTCTGCTTAGTTCTGGTTGTTTTCAAATGATAAATTATTGTACTAGAAATGTCATCTTGTTGGGATAATTTTAGTGTGACTCTAAGTTGTACAAGGCTGTCAACGAATGCTTGAAATTGAGTGCGTGTGAAATTGTTAATACAATGCGTTGTGTCATGTCAATACCGTTTGTATTACAGACATTATTGGAACAAATGATTATCACGTCAACCACTATTTTGTAAAGAAATAGAATTAATATATCATCAACTTCTGATATTGTCATGGAAAATGACAAGGCCCCAAATGTGTTTTCAGATATTAAAAACATCCCTGAATATTTTTTTTCTGGAGAAATAAAATAAGAACGTAGGTGTAAATTTACGTCCACTTTATATTTATCATTTTTTATGACTACTGTAGACAATCTAAACATTGTATCTAAAGATCTTAGAAGTTTTTTTTTGTAATGTGATTGACCAAAAAAAGGGCAAGTGACAGTTCTGAAGAGGCAGCCTTTTAATAGCTTGTTCTCATGTTTGTTGCCACTTAAATGCCAATCTTCAACTACGGGCATATTTCAGTTTATTCTTGTTCTCGTCCTTTTTTAATTCCGCCTACTTGCATACGCTCGTTAGTTTCAAAAATATGTTTTCAGTCTTGATAAAAAATGCATTGCAAGATTGTCATATGACAACTAATTCAACACTCAGATAGTATTTAAGGTGTTCTCCGTTTACTCAGGAATACCCCTACACTCGTTCTCTCCTCAAAACATTACTGCTCAGTTTCTAATTGGCTGCTTATTTTTTTTTTAATTGTTTTTCTTTATATCCCAACTTAAAGATTTGTATGTAATAAATACAGTATTTGTCTAATGAAAAGCAGAGTGCCTGTTTTCCCTTTGTTAGTTACACCCCCCCCCCCCAAACGCATTTTGGACATTGTGCAGATATGAAGAAATGTGACGATTTTTTTAAACATCTGTAGCCATCTGGAAGCTTCAATGGGCTTCATAGATTGAAAACAATAGTGAAATCTTCTGATGAAACGCACTGGCTTAATGGTGCTCACAGATTGTGGCACCGTGAAAATGTGCTCCGTTACCACTTAAACTGCCTAACGCATTGGGATCTTGAGAAACTGTGAAGCTGCCACATTTCTTGAAATAATTGCATGGCTACTCTTATTTACTTCAGAAGGACTTGCAGCATGACATACCAATGATATTTGGTTACTGTAGGATTATAAAATTAGACAATGCATCCAGTGTTTTTGATACGAGGCTGAATCTAGCCTGATTTCAGTTCATTCACAGTTGTAAAATGATTGATAGTTACTCCAAAGGGGAGCGCAGTAAATTCTTTGTTATACATGAAATAACCTCTCTTGTAGCAGTTTCTTCTGTTACTTTGAAATGGAAATTTCTATTTTTCACTGTAGTAATTTGTGTAAATGGTTCTCTGGGAAAAATGGTTATAAATGTATATGAAACAAACGGTGTTGCTTCTAAAGACTTGTGTAATTTTAATATAAATTTTCACATCTGTTTTGGAGTTTTCTTTTGTAACATTCTTTTCAATGTCTCTTTTTGCTAGTTAGTTGGGATGTCTTATTTCAAACTTAAGCAGAAGGACATTTTCTGAGTACCAATTTATGATTCAGCATTTTTTTCAACATTTTAACTGTAATGAACAAATTCAGAATTGAGCACACTGGTTTGCATTTTTTTTCTTTTTTTGCTGTTAACAGATTTTCTTATAGCGTTGTTTTTAAGACGGACAAACTTAATTTAGGAAATGCATCAACGACAGTCTTTTCCTTCACTGTGTTTACCAAAGTCTTCAGTTGTAAATGATTGTAATTAAACCTAAAAGCTTACTGCTGTTTTTTGTTTCTGCATCGTCAAACTGGGTCTGACAGGTGTGAAAGAGGATCAGACAATTAGCACTTCAATACAACACAAGAACTGCTTTTGAAACCGCACTGAATTATCAAGGGTTTCTGTTCCTTTATTATTCTGCAACCTTTGCTGTATACATTGCAATCATTAAAAAAGTTATATATTGTTAAACACAGCATGCAGAACTAAGTTTACCATAATCTGGCAAAGAGGTACAATATATTAGTGAAGTTTGACAGTGTTATCAAATGGATTGTTCCAAGATCATAAACTGTATGAGTCAGAATGTTGGGAAACTGAAGCAGTTGTCCCATTTTTTATTTTTGCCTGTTTCATTAAATAAATGAATTATGGGATAAGTAAGTTTAACTGGAAATTTAACTATGCAAATAAAATACTGCCCAGTGCAGTGCAATGCTGTCATTGTATTTTGGAAAGAGATTTAGCAAAAATGTACATGTAGATGGGTGTGCATGTGAAATTAGCATAGGAGTTCTTTTGTTCTTTTTGGTATTTCCTAAGTTTTCTATGTTCATAATATATCAGTCAAAAAGTCCACTGAGTCTGCAGCTGTAATGACCAGTGACAGAGAACCCTTTTGCCTTGATCCAGAGAGGTTCGAAGCCCATTCACAACACAAAACAGAAAAAGACTCTGACCCTCAAACTATGTCCTAAACATGATGTTTATTATGAATAGTTTAATTAATGCTCAAGCAATCAAGTTGGAAAACAATTTTTTACAATAGTGTAGGGAACTAATAGTCCATTTCTAATAAGTGCAATAAAGCTGCATCTTTTGTCATTGCATACATATGGTGCATACATATGTCACAATGAAATTTGTTCTCTGCATTCAATCCATCCCCCTGGGGGGAGCAGCAGGCAGCCACATGCAGTACCCAGGGAGCTAACACTGAATGTCTTGCTTAAGGAGGCACCTAGCATTTGTGCTGGGATTCAAACCCAGAGACTTCCACATCCCAGCCTGATGCACTACCCATTGAGCCACCAGGCCATCTTAAAAAGTGTTCCGTCTTAAAAAGGTTTATGTCTATTTAACAGCTAATGAAGTAGTACCTTTCAAATGTGTGATGGTAACTCTTTCTTCAGTTGAACAACATCCTATGAACAGACCAATGGCAGACAACCCACCAAACATTCTGGATCTAACGCTAACACAATTATTTATCTCCTATAAATTTTATTAACAGTATGGTTTATAATGTTACAGATGTTATCTGCTTAACCAAGTAGGGAATGCTGGGTTTACCTGTGAGTCTGTGAAAATCTTGTGTTGTCCCAAAACTGACTCTGGGCTGTACAATCAAGAGTTGAGCAACAGCAGACGCTGCTAGCATAAAATCAGAATGATGATGAGTGTTAAACTCCTACACTAAGACTAAGACTTACAGCAGGGGAATAGGCACTCCATTTATATAGCCTGGCAAAGTTTTCATAGGAGCTTCCAGCTCATCCTGAGCAGCTCACCTGGTCATACATGCTTATATCCAAAGGTATGCTATTCTTATAGTTCTACACATGCAAGAGTACAACTGTTACACACGCGTGTGCACACACACACACACACACACACGTATTGTATATATCCTAAAATAAAACAGAAAAAGCAAGCACTGTTGAAAGCTATGTTTAAAACCTGTTTAAGAAATCTTGCTTCCAGTTAAATGATTCTTAATATTTATTAATATTAATATTTATTAATATTTATTATGTAAATGATAATACACATATGCATTTACAATTTTTAAACCGATGCCATATATGCAAGATTGGTGTGAAGTATTATGATTATAAAGCACAAATTTGTGTTTGCATGACATACTATAGTAAATTAATTGTGCTCACAGTATTAATATGTATATCTATATTATTATAATTTGCGGCATTGGTACAAATATAGTTGAATGTAACTGGCAACACCTTGTATATGGACCAGTAACATATCTAACTTGAATATTCATCTTAAGTCAAAATTAAAGATAACTTAAAGGAAGTCCTCTATAAAATTTTAAATCATAATTTTTATATGTACATAAAAGACATCTTAGGTTTAGAGTCACAGTTTATTTAAAAATGCTGGGAACCTTTCTCAGAGTACTTTTAAGAAATTAAAAAGTATCTATAAAAGATATTTTTAATGTACCATACTAATGAATACGTGAACGAATATGGAAATTGCGTATAGTTGATACAGGCACAAAAGATTGAGATGTACAAGGGCTGACCTTGACGACACACGAGAGGTGTTCGTACAAACATGCACTTAAAAAATCTAAAGCCGTGTTAGCCTGTTGTGTCTGGTAAGGTCATTACACTAGAGTACAATACATTTCTAACGAGGAGGTCAAAACGAAAGAACAGCTCCGCGGTAATTACTTGCTTTGCCTACTTCAATTATAACCAATGCAATAATCGTAATATTATGAAGAAAATTCATTACTTTATAGGATGCAATGGTATACACAAATTTGCAATAACGAAAAGAGTTTCACGGACAAAATTACTTCTATGTCAAAGAAACATGTAGACACTTTTCTCTTTCCCTTATAGAATATAAAAGCTGAAAATGGTCTCGTTAGGCCTATGCCATGAATACGTCCTTCATTCTAAACGGAAGATAACATTCACTACTAGTAATTAGGAAAAGCTAAATAGTTTTAAAGGGAATTATCCGTTTTAAGAAGAAAAATTTTAAACGCATAATCCCCTTAGCAGCGTGTGGGCAAGGGATTATCAAACAGCTGTCTGTCTTTGTTTACTGCTAATTACACATATCCATTCAGTATTGAGTAAGTTAGGAAATTATTCCAATTAATTGCACCTAAATTACGGGCTAATTCTAAAGGTTGATATCCCGCGTGGTGCCTCAGTTAAATCATGTCAAACGCATAAAAGGACTATAAACTGTGTAAATCACGTAGGAGTGAATTATTTGCTCAGTGGTTGCCTTTATATCGTGTCTCACTTATTTTCACTAATTTAAACATCACATGTAATACGTTTAGCAAATCCTTTAATATTTTGATTTGATCAGTCCTTGTGTGTTGTTGATCTTCAGTCGTGCCTATCATACATCCTTTTAGATATTTATTAGAATATTTACTCAGGTTGCATTAGGCTGTATAGCATTATTGAATAATTATTAGAGAAGGATGACATTTTATCGTTAGTTAATGTACGTGTTGATTCAGTATTAATTTGTAATATTGATATACTTATTTAAGAAATGTGGATAAATCTGACAAGGCGTTTTCAAATCTGCGCATTGACTAAAGACCTTGTAATTATTATTATGATTTCGCTCTGCTTAAAACTAATCTGCAGGAGCGCCTTTTCTGTGGGCCCCGACTATGACATCTGGATGGTTTAAGATTTGTGCAAGGCGGTTTATAAAACATAACCGGCTGTCGCAGCAGCTGTAAGAAATTATTAGGAGACAGAAATAGCGCAGTGGGACAACGCTAACTGCTCTGTCTGTAGGACCAAGACACTGACGTGCCCACAGGGGCTGTCACATGGACAAAAGGTCTTTGCCCAAGGGCGCCTTTAAAAAGGAATAACGTCTCTTCTGCAGTATGACACCGTAGTGAAATGAACTGTCGTCAGCAATGTTGTAAGTTCAGGGGACATTTCCATGGACACTCTTGTCAACTAATGGACAAATGACTGAGGGTTAATTTATCGGTTTATTTCTTTTTAATTTTTATTTACAAAAGTTATTCTAGTTATTCTGTAACCGTTCCGACAGTTATCAAGAAGTGTCATATTTAACAACTGACATCACCCCAATGCGGTTTCCCGATTCAGCTGAAGACATGGAAGAACGTTTGTCGTCTTCTGGGCAATCAGTTCGCAGCCCCGGCAACCCATCTAGGATACACAGTATTGACGCTATTTTGGGATTTAAGAATGACAATATTTTTGATCAAGCGTTCTCATCAAACGCTCCACCAAGGCATTCAAAAGATGTAGAGCGGAAAAGAAGTTTCAGCAAAGCGTCCCCGCCGAGGAAAGTTCATGATTCCGAAAGTTTTCAAAGTGAGTACTGTAACAAAAACAAACACTAGAAGTGCCAGGGAACAGATTAGGGGCATGGTGCTTATTTTATCTTAAAGTGAAGCGTTATAGATCTTCCAACGTCACTTTCGCGTAAGTTGTCATTTCACCAACTTAACATTTTTGTAATTATCTCTAACCATTAGTTATATTATCAGTTAACAAAACTAAAAACCTGTTTTGTGACCCATTTTTGTTTGCTTGTTTGTTTGTTTATTTACGAGTTCTTATTTATTTATCTATATGTTTATGTGTTTTTCGTTCCGATCAGTCAGGTTTATCCCTATGCGCATCTCACATGTATCCTAAAAGACGGAGCTGCACACGTTCGCTGATGTGCCTTTACTTTTATGTCTACCAGGAGTTTGCTGCGCAAGTGCTCCGTCCAGTCTAGTAAGTCCAGGTTTGCCTGACGCGGAAAGCAAACTGTCCGACGACGACAATCCGAAGAAGAAGCACAGGCGCAACAGAACCACGTTCACCACTTTCCAACTGCATGAACTTGAGCGCGCCTTCGAAAAGTCGCACTACCCAGATGTGTACAGCAGGGAGGAGCTCGCCATGAAGGTCAGCCTGCCAGAGGTGCGGGTTCAGGTGTGTTTCACGAACGTTCTGCTGACGTCATCATTTGTGGGGCTACTTTAACGTTTTTGTTTCTGTATCACTTTATGTTTCCCTTCAGTAGAATAGTAATTGCGTAGAATTCTGTACATGGAAAAAGAGCATAGGCTAATAAATAAAATGTAGTTATTTTTAGCCTGCAAATATATACACTACACAAACGTGAAAAAAGCACAAGATGACGTTTAAGAAAGTTAATTTAAATGAATGCAAATAATACATAAACATAATAATACATCGATTTATGCAATGCGTGGATGGATGGAATAGAAAACAAAAATATTTATTTTATGGTAGGGTTCAGTTAGCGCACGTTGGTCTACATAAAAAAGCGACGTACACAAATTGATCTAAAAATTTGCAATCAAAAAATCACCGGGCTATAAATATCTCAGGGTGCAAATCCCCCTTCAGTTTGTACTGGCATGAAGCCAGGTACGTGTAAAGTCTTGATATACTCATATCATCAACAATATACAGGTAAACGAACGATATACAGTGTTTGTGACGCATGAATTATACATAAATAAGATATGAATTTTTCTCATGTGTTTATTTGACATAACAGTTCCAATTTACTGTATTTATGGATCGTATATTATGATTACTATTATGATTTTATATATATATATATATATAAAGAATTTGAAATGTAATGTAGGCAAAGTATTTTTTAATAATTTGGTTTGATAATGAAGACTATCTTTCAGCCATATCTGTACAGCTGTCTTTGATATTGTGTGAAACCTTATAGAGATTAAGACAGAAGAAAGGCATTGCATATAACAAGAAATACACAACACATAACCAGGCCAACTGCTAGAGATTTTGGACCTCATAAAAGAAGTTCGATTTTACATCATGCTAATATGTTATGCCATTTTCTAATTTTTAAGGGCACCTCTCAGTCACAGGATCTGAGCATTGGGAATTGCCCTAGGTTTCCAACCCTTTACCCATGCACATAAAACACAATTATCTGCAAATCAAGATGCGGAAAAAAAATGTACAAATGTCATTGTAGGTGTGGTTTCAGAACCGGAGAGCCAAGTGGAGGCGGCAGGAGAAGCTGGAGGTGAGCTCCATGAGACTCCAGGACTCTCCGGTGCTCACGTTCAGCCGGCCGTCTCCGCAGCCCCTCAGCGCCTCGGCGCTGCCACTGGAGCCGTGGATCGGTCCTGGCGTCTCCTCCACCTCCGTGGCCCTGCAGTCGCTCTCGGGCTTCGTGGCTCCTCAGCAGGCACTGCCTGCCGGTTACCCTCCGGCCTCCTTTTTAAACTCCTCCTCTGTTGGCCACAGCCTGGCACATGTGAGTTCGGCGCGCCTGCCTCCCTCCTGCCAGTGCACGGGATTTGCGGACAAACTATCCCTGGAGGAGTCAGATCCACGCAGTTCCAGCATTGCCTCCCTGAGGATGAAGGCCAAAGAGCACATCCAGGCCATTGGGAAGACGTGGTAGAGAAGGAGTCACGCACGCCTCCATCTGTAGTTGTTGAGTTGTACAAGATTTTTCATAAACTATTTTACCTCATCCTTTGTTGTTAAAGGATAATTTGTCATCAATTTTTGTGTAATAATATTTATAGCAGAAGTAGTGCCATATTAAGTCAGAGGCTCAGTGGGTGTCACTGTTACTGCGCTCCACCAGGGTATGGCTGGTGGGTTCGGCTCTGGCTTTCGGCACTGTGTGGAGTTTGCATGCTTTCCCTGTGCTTGTGTGGGTTTCCTCCCACAACCCAGAGGCATGTTGGTGAAGTGGATTTGAAATACCTTACATTGCCCTTAGGGTGTATGTGTGTGTTGGTGCTCTGTGCACGGTGTACCCTGCCTTGTACCCTATGCTTCCTGGGATTGGCTCCAGGTCACCTGAGACCCTGTATAGGAAAAGCAGTTGGGTAATGGATGGGTGGACTTCTGTACAAAAAAAATTGTGGGTAAATTTCCATTTGCCCTCTGACATGCAGAACAAGAACAAGGCGAGCTCTGACTTAAAACAAAAGGTAAAAAATAATTTTACTTATGTAAATGCTTGTGTATTTACATATGTCAGGACATAATGAATAATGTTACTACCTTATTATCTGATACTGTTTTGTACTAGCATCTGACACCTGCAGTTCAGATATAACTTCTTTCATAAATAGTGATGTTTATCTTGTCAGTTTTTAACATACAAAATATCACAAACTCCATAATTCATCCAGAAATTCTGAGTTTATTCATTACTTAATAGTCCTGTATGGATGTTTAAGATGCCCTTTCAAACATTTTTAATGTTTCTGGTTAAAGCCTGCTGCTTTGTAACATTTTGTGTATTAAGCCAAATGTTGTAAATAGAGATTACCTGACTGCCATTAAACACATTGTACAAAGACCCCTGTAGGTGTCTGCTGCCTACCAAATCTTAATTGCTAGTGCTATATTTTGTCCAATATATACACAGAACACAGCAGAGTCAATTTAGTATCACAGTCGGTTTAAGAAAATGTGTCAAAAATGTCATGAACAGAAATGGTGAGCAATTAGGTGACAAAATCATGCATGTGGATAAAGGTGGTGTTTTTACAGTGTTTATAAATATCTGGGTGGTGATATTTATATATGGAGAGCTATTTATGGAAACAGAACAACAATGATACTGAAACACATTCAGAGACATTAGTGTAAAAACATGGAAAAACAGCACAGAAGCACAGAAAGTAAAGCTCTTGTGATCTTACTGCAAACCAAGTTCACAATTCAGTTTTAATCTCTTACCAAACTCAACCTTTTCTCAGTCTCCAAGACAGTTGGGGATTATACCATTAAAACACATTCAGCAGGTAATTTATGGTAAATCATACCCCCCGCCCCGCAAAAAAAATAAAAAAAATTCTTTAATATGGGTTAATTCAAATTTGCAAAAGTAATGGGAATTAATGACCAAAGACAACAGAAAGTAAAAAATCACGGTGTTTTAAGGTGGCTATTAACAGATTGGCATGGATCCATTAACACTGCAGCAAGACACGTGATTGGGTACATGTTGAATTCACTTAACAAACATCTAGGAAATCAGAATCCATTCTCCAGTCAATGACTTAATCTTTTAGGGAAACTATATATTTGTGTGTGTGTGTGTGTGTGTGTGTTCAGACATGACTAGGCTTAAATGAAAGACACTATATGCATGTTTGGTTACAATGTATTTGACATGAATACATGTACTCTTTAATCAAGGCATAGCTCTATGAGGTGACTCAGTTTTTCTTTGTTCTATTAGTTTGCTTAAAGATAAAATAAGCGAAATTTCTTGAGCAGTGTAATAAAGGATGATTGTGAAGTGAAAGGGCGTATTAATATTTAAGGTCCAAAAACATATTTTAACGACAAGATGTAGGCAGGTTAATAACAAGACAAGGTTAATATGATAATTTCTGCTCTCTTATAGTCCAGTTCTATTCTGCATTGCTTTTAAACATTCGAGTATCTAGGCAACCAAGCAGTAAAATCTAAAACTTTGCAATGTCAAATATATAAAAATAAAAGCTATGTATATAGTACATACACTTTCGGCCTTATATTGAATGCTGATAAACATTGTACCTTATGTTATATTTTTTTATTTGCTGATCATACTTTGTGACATTCAACTTTAGATTTCTAATGTGTCTAAGAGATTTATGATTCATTCATTCATTCATCCATCCATCTTCTATACTACTTCATCCTGTTAAGGGTCACGGGAAGCCTGGAGCCCATCCCAGGACACATAGGGCACAGGGCAGGGGACACCCAGGGCGGGGCACCAACCCACCACAGGGCGCGCGCGCACATACGCACACACACACACACACACGCTACAGGCAATTTTGGAGACACCAATCAACCTAACCCGCATTTCAAAGGTGAATAAA
>JABJVR010003396.1:22204-53293 GCA_025773905.1 Chitala chitala | reverse complement strand
AGCCCATCCGTCACCCCCCCCCCCCCCACTCCCTTCATGCTAAGGAAACTTTGGCTCTCGGCTCACGGTGACAACACTTCGCTCTCTCTGTAAAGGTTGTACTTACCTCCCCCCAGCATCTCGCTACAGATTACCCTCTGGAGTGGCCTGAAACGCTCAGGAAAACAGGCTAACCCAGCATGAACCAATGCATTTCGTATTATTTACACGGTACCCCCAAGGTTGGACTCGGCTATGATGTGGCATGGTTAGATATCTTTTATTTTATACCCATTTGGAAATGCAATACATTACTCAGGACAGTCAGGTAATTGTGAGATTGCTGTAATTATGGAAAATATGAGTATTGCAACAGGCTGATGAGTACATGCAGAATTATAACCTAATACATGCTAAGGCCTTTGTCCCTTGCTCAATGCTCATAAAGTGTTGTGTTGCTGTCTGTCTGGTATTTGCAGGCTGAATTGCAGTTTCCATCTGAGAAGACATGGCTGGGGTCCTGCAGGCCTCTACTGCTAACGAGCACATAAAACCTCAGCTCCACTCAACATGTTACAGTCAGTGACCTTTAAACCATTGCTACTGGTTGCAACATAGTCGGGACTGAGGATGTGAATCCAGCCTCTTACAAACATCTCTAAAGATCTGTGCTCAGTTGCCTGCTTTGTTTAAAATTATAAACCATATTCACATTTGCTCTGTAACAATAAGTTAATACAATGATTAGACATAAAAAAATTTTTATTTACCATTTTAAAATGTTAAAAGCTAAATAGTAATCTGCAGACACTGGTATAGATGTATAAAATTACCCATACAGGTTTCAGATGACATTTTGAAATATCTTCTTAGAGCATTTTGGTTAGCAACAGAAAGTTAATAATTTTGTCGATTATTAGGATGATACATAAAACGGTGTCATTTTAAACTGTGTGACATTTTACCATGATTACCACCACTTTCTGCATGGTGTTCATCTCATACTTGAGCCATTGAATACTGCTATAGTGGCTAAAAAATCCCTCTAGCTGGTGTGTGAGTTAGCGCTGGTGCACTGGCACTGAGTCCTGCCTCCATGCCCCACAACCCTCTGACCTTGTCTCACATGTGCCACAAAAGAGAGTCTCTGTTCAGCAGGCATTGTGTGGCCCTGACAGTGTGAGATCAAAGTCAGCACAAGTGGCACTAATTTTTCCAATGGAATTCCCAAGGTTGCTGAGACCAAAAGAACGGCCTGTGAAGACTCTGAACACATCCATGGAAGAAAGATCACAGCTCCATCAGTCACATCATCGTTCAGATTTCAGATGTTTGTAAAATGTCATTTGGTGGGATGGTGGCAAATGTCTGAGTTACGTAGGCAAGAGACTTTTTAGTGTGCTTGAGATCAGTGAGCAAATTTCAGTCGCATGTCATTATTGGAACTTCATGTTTACTGAACACCGTGGAAATCTGAACAGTGCTGTTTGTGTTAATGTTAATGTGTATTCAATGGGCCAGAGAAAGTTACCAACAGTGTTAAATGAAGGAATGGCAATATTCTTCACATATGGGAACTATTGGATGGCACTTAATGTGACTTAGTTGTATGAGACCTTTAAAAAAGGGAACGTTTATTCCTTTTAATTGGGTTAGAATAGCTCAGGTTGGTGCATGCCAGTGTTTTCATTTACCTTAGTTAGCAGAATGTGTAGATTATGCTGAGACACAGTGCTGAAGCAGTTCTGTGCTGCCCAACAGAACTGGGTGGCATTCTGCAGAAAGTCTTGGGTGGTGGAACAGAGACATCAAATGTTTGCTGTGTTTAGTTCTCTGTTGCCATCTGAAACAGAACTTGCTGGTGCTGTTGGACCAGGCGATTGACATATCTATTTGACCCTGTAGGTGTTAATGAATTAAAATGGGAATAGGAGGGAGAAGGGGGTCACCTGAGAGATACCTGAGGGACCAGAGACCAGTCTCCAGTCACTCTCTGCCCAAACTTCATCCCTCTCTGCAGAGCATTCATGGCTTTTTCTTTTCTAACTTGTCCTCTTTGGTATTACTGGTGGCCAGCGGGGTCCAGAGGGGGGCTTAATTTGACTTTATCAGAGCTTTGTCACGCCCAGCATTTTAGACTGCACTTCAGACAGGCCTGTCTCGGGTCACCTTAAATGCTGGAGGTCATTAGCAGTTGTCTCCACTACTTGTAGCCTGTGGCACTATTGGTATAATGCTTGTCTTCTACAAATGAAGGGCCAGGAGGCCAGCCAGCCATTAGTGTAAATGAATTGCCCGTGTGACAGGAAACAAAGAGGGCTGACCTGTGTAATGAATACCAAACAAGGTCTTCTAAATGTTTTCTTAGTCCCTTCACAGAACCTTGGTTTCTTCTCCTTGATGATCCTTGACAGGTTGTCACTACAGGACATCTGTCTGCCAGCAAAGAATTACCGTCTGCATAAAAAAACTCATTGAAAAGCTCTTGATTTAACTGTGCAAATGCAGTTTTATATATATGCAGTATATGGTAGTCTATTTGCAGAGCCGAGCTTTGCCGATGACTCAGAGTTCACACAAACGGCCCTCAGGACAAGCAGGACACTCATTCTACTTAAAGTTATGTTAACCTTTTTCATATAATTTACTATGAACGGAATTTAGAAGGGTGTAGGAGATCTTCGTAGCAGCTAAAAGAATGCCCTTGAGCCAATCTCATTTTTCTTACCGTCTGTGTTTTAAAATTATTATTGTTATGTATTTAGGTTTCACAAGGGTTGGATGGTGCACATCCACTTGAATCACAGCGTAGCATGAAGTCATTTAATGCTTAAAGAACTGCTTGGGTTTCAGGCCATTTCCATACATATAAGCTTGTCAGGAAGCAATTTGCTTGTAGACCATTGCATCATGCAGAGGAGACGTCCATGTGAGTTTCAGCTAAACCTCATCACAGCTGAGTCCTTCAGCTTCAGGTAAGACGTGTCTGTGAGTTAGCTTCTTGGGAGATGCTGATCACATGTACCTGGTTCTGCCAGCAGCGGAGTTTCCATTGTAGCCTATAGGGCTGCGAGATTGCACGAAAAAAAATAATTAAATAGATGAAATTAACTTTCCAATGTGACCCGACAGTGCTTATCAAGAGAGGCAGAAAAGGGAAAAGGAATTAGAAATCATCAGAAATGAATGTAGCCAACACATGTTTGTGCTTCTTGATGGTTTTTTTCTTGCTATAACTTCCAGGACTTATCTGTGACAAAAGTGTAAATTGTATAGCACTAGGCTATAAGAATATTTGCTTTGGTATTACAAATGTATAGTTGTTGGATCCCCCCTCCCCCTACTTCCAGGAACTTCCTTCACAGTGGTGTAGCAGTATTCGGACTTAGAAATATATCCATTTAGGGAAAAATGTTCTGCAATGTTCTGGACGTCATAACAGAAGTAATAAACATTTGAGGTCTAAGCATTTAAACATCCTGTTCGCATTTGTATTAATGACAGTAACTGAGATGGGAGCGAAAATACTGTCATCTGTTTATTGTTCTGCTTACCACTATCAGAAGTTCAGGAGTGATACTGGGATAGCTAAAAATTCCAAGCCAAAGGACATGCGTTTGTGGCTCTGCCTCTTAAAACATTTTACATTCTCATTGGTCACCAGACTGGTGTCCCTCATAGGTCGCTGCTTCTGGAGACTAGGCCCAATGGATGCACTTCTGTCCCTACACCATCAACTCAAATTGTCTTAAAGGCCTGTTAAATCTCCCCCCTCCCAAAAATACACCCAAACTATCCTGCTGCTACATTACTCATCCACCCATTTTATATGCAAATCAAGTGATTTATTATAGATCAAATCAATCTATTTGCATCAGATATAACATGTTGTATGTGTGTTTTTAAATAATAAACTCATATTTATTGAAGACCTTTCTGTTATAATGAGAACATACAATATGAAACATAAACATGAAACATAAACCTGAGCTGAAACATACAAGACCAAGTAGAAGCCCAGATGATCAGCAATGAACATGCTGATTTGAGAAACAATACTGTGTGAGGTCACCTGAAACAAGACTGAATGAATACACAACCAGGAAATAACAAACTGGTGAACATGCAGTTCAAATGAACAAGTGGGCATGACTATAATTCATACAAATGGGTGTTTGTGATGTATTAGTGAGATGTATGTGTGGAAACTGAAGCTTGAGGAGAAGATGGCATTATATTATTACAATTTTAAAATAAATAAATTTATTTAGTTGTTTTAACGTATTTTGTGTTATGGTTTTTATTATGAATGGAAAGTCTGGGATGATTATTAATTTGAAAAGCAAGAACATGGTTTGCCAACCTTCAGCCATGATTTTTATTTTTATCTACAGTCAGAGATGTGTGAACAATACTTTTAAAGTTTCTAGTCTTTAAAACTGTTAGGGAAAAGCTTCCGAAACCTGCTAATAAGACAGATGACAATGAACTGACAGGAAGCACTGGAAGCTAATGTAGGTAGAGATCTGTGATCAGGAGCATGTGTGTCAGCTGTCATGTCGAAGTGTTGGAGTCTATTAAAAATAAAACGTAGGCATTTAAATTATTTCCTCTTTAATAAAAAGTAACTGCGTGAAAAAGACTGGTGTCAAAGAAGGCACACCTGTGCAGTAAGGGCTTTTTGGCTGCATATTAGACTTTTTGAATGGCACTTTTTTCCAGGACTCTTCACAAGAGATAATTTTAGGTCATCACAGCTATTGCTAGTTCCAAGAATCAAGTAGAGCCCCACCTGTAAAAGCTCGTCTGTGTCCTCGCTGTGTGTGAATGCCGGTACAAATATACCAGCGATAATCCTTTTTAAAGTGCATTCATCCCTTTAAATATCAGGGGAAGCCTATTTCCAGAAAGGCCTATAACACAGACTGCGGTGGGAGGTGGGGCACTGGTAGTCTTGTTGTAACTGTCTGCTGTGAGGTCTACCACACGTGAAAATACTCCACCCGTTGGCTTTATGGAGAGAGTGGTGATGGCAGACTTGTCATAGCAAAAGGGACACCCAGGTTCCATTACTTCAGATAATATGCCAGCACTCTCAGGTCAAATACAGAGAGGAGCTGGGTGCACTTCAACGCTGAGCTATCAGCTTTTGTGTTTGTTTATTTTTGTATTATTATTATTTTTCTTTAGGGGGTTGTAGAAAACACTCCAACCAGCAGGAATCTGTTACCTCAAGACACAAACCTAAGTTTAACAATGACAAATCGCTATCAGCCCATTGTAAAAAAGGAAAATTACACCCCCACCCTCAATGCAGCTGTATGATCCAAACACAATCCATCAAAGGACTTCCTGTGTCTTACTCCATTTTTACAGCAAGCGTCGGTTCCTTGATCATTTTTCTTCCCAGGATTGTTAGCAGCGAGTGAGGAGATTGTTCTTAGTGTGACACTGTGCGTTGCTGACTGACAGATCCAATGAGAACGATTTTCAGAGAAGCTTAATCAACCTCAGATCAAAGTGCGATGAACGTTGTTACCATAACGAGGCTGATTTGAGGACAAATTAAAACAGCTCTTCACAGAAGAGGATGTGAGAAAAATCAGAAAGCAGACAACAGCTACTCAAAACAAGATAAAACATTAGAATTTTTTTTTTTAATTGAAAAAAGGTTTATATTTCAACCAACCAACCATGAACTTTATGTTGGCGGTCATTATCAAAAATAAAGAAGAAAATGCTAATAGATTCAAATATTGACAAGATTTACAAAAATTAAAAACAATCTTTTCAAACGTAGACACTGACTAAATGCTACAACAACATACACAGCTGTTAAACCTGATATACCTTTATCTGATAACTCACAACTGGCAGGAATTACTGGTGTTTTAACCCCACTATGATAGCTGTATTGAGACATGGGCCAGTCAACTGAGTGGTCAGAAAAAGAAAACAAAGCGAGGACGTACTGTAAGCATTTTTCATTTGTTATCTACGCTCCACATATACACTTCATCTGCAGGTATCACCAGGTAAGTGTCAGCGAAGCGAACAAAAGCGGAACCAGTCGAGTGGATGAGATGCAGTAAGACTCAGGAAGTACAAATCCCAGGACGCATTGTTATAGACCTGGGGTACGGCAGCCAATTTCTTTCGTGCAGGAAGATACCTAGACTCATAACAGTGTACACTGTAGGAAACTCACTGAGATGAATA
The DNA here is from genome assembly GCA_025773905.1 of Chitala chitala. Classification (NCBI taxonomy): domain Eukaryota; kingdom Metazoa; phylum Chordata; class Actinopteri; order Osteoglossiformes; family Notopteridae; genus Chitala; species Chitala chitala. The sequence goes on along the minus strand of JABJVR010003396.1, from coordinate 47,095 downwards.
ATGATTTTTGCAATGTTTAAAAATACAATGCTCACAGTATGTAAGTGTATAAGGCATTGTTTTTTCTTGTAAGTGTCCTTCTGAGAGATATTTAAAGAGATCAATACATTTCTGTGAACAAAAGTTGTTTCCTTGATGTTTCATTTGAAGTGCAAGATGCTACAAGGTGGTTACAGGACTGACTTGAGATTTTGACAAGCGAAACACAGAATTAGCAGCGTGTCCCAAACAAATGGTGCATTCCAGATGTAACAGTCGTGTACTACCGAGGTGGAAACATCCTTAACACGAACAGCATTTATTTGGTGCGGAAAATCAAGACATCCTCTTATTTTTAAGAACAAGCACAGAAAAGCATAAACATCTTCCAGAAAAAGCGAATGAACTCTCCAGAGCACAAAGGGGGTGTGTATCGAACAGCTGCAGCGTCTGAACAATATAGAAAGTAAACTACAAATCGTTTCTATATTTTTTAACTGATGTCTTGAAAATGTATGTCCTGAATTAGTTTTTAAATCTGATCATAATAGAATAACATTGATTCACAATTAATCCGTATTGGAATCTCATAAATATTGACCTGTGCTGTAGATCGTTGTAGTATCTGATCTAAAGTTCTTTGTGAATCTCAATTTTTTTTTTTTTTTTTTGGTTTCCCAAAACCCACCGGGAGGTCATGTGAAAGCTGGCTATCTTAGCGGTTATGTACGTAATGGATCGGTTTTCTGGCACATCACAAACCTGAACCCAGATAACGGGCGGCATAGCAGCAGCGCAGGTCAGCCAAATGCACTCTCGTGGTACCACTGAGCAACCTGTAAGGCATTATATTACATTATCTTACATGAATGAGACGCGTAGGTCAAGCTGGACAGTTAGCCAGTAAATGGGAACTCAAAACTGCACCTATTTCAAGCTGTGGTCTGCAGTCCTTAGTGCGGGAGGGAGCAAACAATATTTGCTGGGGTTTGAAGATAAATCCACGTGGATTTAGTCCAGTTCTTTCTCTTGTAAGAAAAGCACTAGTACTGTATCTTTTATACAAGGAGCAGCTAATGTGGGCATTTATACTATGAGATGAAGCTGTACAAGACACATCTTTGTCATTGTACCGCTGAATTTAACTCTAGAAAGTGTTACACATTGACATGTTAACTTATACAATTACCCAAATGTGGAAGGCAAGGACCACTTGTTGGACCAAACCTTTTTTTTTGTTTCCCAACCACAGCAAGTTTTTTCCTCAACCATAAGAAATTATCTTGGCTCTTATCCATTTTGGCTTTTCCTTTTCCTTGACACTATTTCACGGCAGTAGAAAAGCAGCCACTGTGATGGAGATGATACATGCATGCATCCCTTGTTCAAACGTATTTTGACAGGACGAGTGTTCTGTGAAAATAAATTGAAGTGAAACTAATCTCATCTGTCATCTCTCATGATTTTTTATCCCCAGTTTCCATTGGGGAAGATGTATAAACATACATATGCAAGTATGGACTAGGTCTTCCTCCCCCAGTCCAAACACGTATTATAGGCTGACTGGCATTTCCAAACTGCCCGTAGTGTGTGTGTGAGAGAGAGGGAGATTGTGCCCTGTGATGGGTTGGCACTCCATCCAGAGTATCTCCAGTCTGTCACGATATGGTACTGTCAGTTCCTGATGTGTCCAGTAGTGGGCGCCCTTGTTTCTCCAAATCCTTTGTGCTCATTGTCTCCTTAATTGTATCAGTCATCACCACCTGTGTCTTATTAGTGTGTTTCCTTTATATACTCCCTTCTTGTCTTGGTTTGTTGCTGGCTGTTGTTAGCTGTAATGTTTGCTATTACACTAGTAGTTACTAGATGTTTGTTGTTTTGGACCTTTGCTATCCTACTAAGATCTGTAATAAACCTCCCTTTTTACACATCAGGCCTTGCCGTTTCTCCTGCTTTGCCTAGGGCATCACACTGCCTCGTGCTCTGAGCTCCCTGGGATAAGGGGTATGGTAAATGGACAAATGGAAACAGTTTGCAAAAATACTAAAATAAGACTACAAGTTACAAAAATGAGTATGGAATCAAGTCATAAAGAAAAAAACATTCATTTTTACTTGTAACATCTTGCCTCATAAAAATTGAGCTTTTTGGTTGTAAATGTTAATTCACCAGAGAGGGGCAGTAATTCGATTAACGGTTCTAACTTTATGAGCTTCTCTCTCCTCAGTCCTCACACTTACAATTACAATTACAAAAAAGCAGAGCAGCATGGTAGGAAACAGCATCAAAACATGTATTCCTGTGATTCACACTCCCATATTTTCAATGGGAGCTAGAATGTACCACTGCAGTGCTTGTCCATGTTTTTGACCAATGGTAATTAAAACTGTTTTAATAAATTCTGTATTTTTTAAAGGTCAATCTTGCTTTAGAACAGTAACCAAAAATCTAGAACTAAATGAAAACAAAGCTAAAAATAATTTCAGGAAAATGTAAATAAAAACTGTTCATTCTTTTTTAAATGTACTGAAACTGACATATGATATGCTAAATTAAATAAAAACTAATGAAAAATTTCAAAGCTATAAACAACGAGATGGTTCTTTTTTTTTGCTCTAACATGAATCTCCAGTTCCCTTTAAACCAAAAGGGTTGGACTATGAGTACTGGCAAGCATCACCTCTACATATGAAAATGTGAGGTTTAATCTCCTCCCTGGTACAGATGAAACCCCACATGTTTACAACAGTGCATTACAATGACTGTTTCCAGCAAAGAAAAACATAAAAACAGCTTTTTATAGGAAGAGAATATAAATACAGTATATACACATTACGAATACTGTAAATACACCAGCAGTAATCATATTCACATATGCAATTAACTGAATTAAGTGGTAGAACATAATTTAGCTTCCTTACAATTAGATGACTGTTACAGCATTGTTGCCAGGAGAGATTTTAATTCTAAAACGCTATGTTCAGTTACTGCATGACAACTGGTACGTGGTTTTTATGTCTGTTCAGAGCTTCAATAAAAAAAAAGAGTATTTAAATTCATCCAGTTGTACGCTGTGTTGCACAGCTGTCTGGGGGGAAGAGGGTGTTGTGACTGAGGACAATGTGCACCCCCCTTCAGGGTAGACAGCAGCCGTCTTGAGGTGGCTCTACTTCGAGGTAGAAGAGTTAGGGTCTCAGTTAGGGTAAAGGGTCATCACCTGGCGACTGGAACACAATCCAAAGGGGCTTCTTTAGACTGGCTTCTCTAGGTACGGTAAGCTCGGAAACCTCTCTGGTTTGACAAGTCACCCTCATTTGAGAAAACAGGACTGTAGTGACACTTTGCAAAGATAAATCCAGGGATCAGCATGCTGTCATGTTATTATGTAATGTAAAGGCATTAAATGGGGAGCTTAAGCTAAGTTGGATAATGGCACGACACGTTTCTCACATTGCTGTAACATTAGTCCATGCCTGATGGTTCTTGCTTTTTCTGTTTTGTTAGCAGCGTGTGGTTTACATTAAGGACTTTTGACATTTTTAGTTTAGTACAAGAATTTCAGTTTTAGACAAGTCTTCAATTTTTCATACCCCCACGCTTCCAGTGGAAGCAGAATATTAGAATCCAGAGAATGGGAGGGGTTCCCAGAATTAGAATTTCACAAGACAGAAATGTTACTTTATAAGGTTCAATACATCAACAAAACAAGCAGGCAGCAAACGCTGTCACTGACATTTTTGTCCCCGACATTTCTGTCACTAACCAAAACACAGTAATTTACCTGCTTTAGTTATCAAACACAGACATGAAAGTAAATGTTTCTTAGTGATATCAGACTGTCAAAAGTTAATATAGAAATTATTTAATCTCCTGTTTAACTTGTTACTGCTATTATACATACCAGGATTTATCAGTGCCATCATGGATACAGCTATGAAAATAACCATGCAGAGACTTGTGTCACATATAGGTCAACTGGTCTACAAACATTGTGTACACAGGTGTGTCGTGGGATGGCTGGTTGGTCTACAGATGTTGTGTATACAGTAGTGTCACAAGACAGCTGGTTGGTGTACAGACATTGTGTATACAGCTGTGTGACAGGAAGGCTAGATGGTCCACAAGCATCATGTATACAGCTGTGTCATGCAAAGGCCGGCTGGTCTACAGACATAGTGCGGACAGCTGTATAACAGGAAGGTTGGCTGATCTACAGAGTCATGCAGACAAACAGCCAAGTAGAGGCCGACGGAAATTCGGTTTTGGCGCGGAAAATGGCAAATGACGTGTTTTCGGCGTCGTTTCGGTTTCAGCCAAAAGCAATAAATTAAGTTTTGGTTTTGGCCAAAATTGATACAGACTTTCGGTAGTCAACTGAATGTCAATTTTTAGAATGTTACAGTAGTGCTGATTGTCACTCCGACTCTGACTGTGAGCTAACGATTTCTCCTACCTCATGACAATGTCCTACCCCGTAGCACAGAATGATAGTTATAACCATCCATTGGTTATAACCATCCTACCTTATCAGATAATCCTCCTCATATGAACGAACGCCTATTATTGATTATCAAAAATCGTACAATACACATAAGGTTTGGACAGATTCACGGGTAGAATAAATTCACTTTGTCCTACCCCGTAGCACAGAATGATAGTTATAACCCTCCATTTGTCCTACCTTATCAGATAATCCTACCCATATGAACGAACGCGTATTTTTGATTATCAAAAATGGTACGATACACATAAGGGTAGGACAGATTCACGGGTAGGATAAATTCACTTTGTCCTACCCCTTATCACAAAATGATAGTTATAACCATCCATTTGTCCTACCTTATCAGATAATCCTTCTCATATGAACGAACGTCTATTTTTGATTATCAAAAATCATACGATACACATAAGGGTAGGACAGATTCACAGGTAGGATAAATTCACTTTGTCCTACCCCTTATCACAAAATGATAGTTATAACCATCCATTTGTCCTACCTTATCAGATAATCCTTCTCATATGAACGAACGTCTATTTTTGATTATCAAAAATCATACGATACACATAAGGGTAGGACAGATTCACAGGTAGGATAAATTCACTTTGTCCTACCCCATAGCACAGAATGACAGTTATAACCATTCATTTGTCCTACCTTATCAGATAATCCTACCCATATGAAGAAACACGTATTTTTCATTATCAAAAATCGTACGATACACATAAGGGTAGGACAGATTCACGGGTAGGATAAATTCACTTTGTCCTACCCCGTAGCACAGAATGATAGTTATAACCATCCATTTGTCCTACCTTATCAGATAATCCTACCCATATGAACAAACGCGTATTTTTGATTAAACGTACGACACGGGGTGAAGTGCATTACGAAAACATCATAGCAAACAGCAGGGTAGCATAGATTGACGGGGTGAAATGCATTGCGAGAAAATCCTACCACACGTAGCACGGTTAGACGGCGTGAAGTGCAGTAGGGCAGCACAGATTCACGGGGAGAAGTGCGCAGAGTAGAGGTATTTACTAATAATAAAGTCACCCCGACCACTTCCGTGTCACCTAATCAACGATACATGCTGCACGTGTGCAGACATTCATGACTAAATTTTAAAGTACCTGAGCTGCGCAAATGTGAAAGCTCTCAGGAACTTGAAAGAAAAAAGCTTTTGTAAGCCTTTCATTCATATATAATGTGCCCTTTGGCAGAATTTTCCCTGCCTTGTTTCCGAGGCAATTTTGATTCCTGACAGGCTCAGAGGACAAAAGCAACTTAGCGCAGGTCTCTGCATTTGATCTTTATCTTCAGAGTCTTCATCTGTTTGATTTGTTGATTTACATTTCTTTAACAGCGTGCTGTCAGACTGAATTTAGAGTGGGACCATTTATTAAAATTTCCTGCACACCTCCTGAGTGTTCTGCTCGGCTTTTGTTGGTAAACAGCGAAAACTTTTGAAAGACAGCATTTTACTTGCCTCACTAATATGCATGCAGATGCATTTTTTTCCAACTCGTACGTGGACTGTGCTGACGCATCCGTCAAAATACGAGCTTTTGAAAATAATGATCAGAATAGCCTTTATGCTCGTCAGCGTCCACGGAGAAAGATGCATGTGCGGACAGTGTACATGTGGATACATAATGAGTATGTATAATTTAATTAGACAAAAGGACAAAGGGCTAGACAGAGGACATCAGCACAAAGGAGGAGTGGAGACACCAGCCTTAAAATGAACAGGACCCCAGCTGAGAAAGTGGACAGTCTCCAATACTTTGGTGTCCACATAACGGAACTCCTCATTCGCCTCTTCCACTGGCAAAGTCTACAGAGTGTCAGGTTGGGAAATGGAGTGGAAATACTAAAAAAGACGTGAAAAATGCAGCCAATGTGTGTCTGGAAGTTGTTCTAGAAAGACACTAAAGGTATGTTTGGACTGCTAATATTGCCTGTTTTTAATTTATGTATTTTGTGTAAATTTTACTTTACACATCTGCAATAAAGTGTATAAAGTTCAGATGAACATAAAATCATTTGCATAATTTATGTATATATCACATTTATTTCAGGACGAAAAAATCACTGAGCCATTGGATATTCATTTCAGTGTAATTATATGCACATATTTATATACAATGTATAAACGTAACAATAAAATGTCACACGGAAGTTATATCATGCTGAAACTAAATGTCTTTGTACAATACTTTTAATATAAAGTCTATGTTTGAACACTTTTCCCGACTCAAGCACATAATGCCCTGCTGTGACGAAAATTGATGGGCTATTATTAAAAATGAAAAGATGTGGAAAATGTTTTTAAATAGGCCGGAAGGAGGGAGATGCTGTTTGGTGTGGGAGCTGGTGGTTCTAGTGTTAATGGACTTTAAACTGCCCTCTAAGGAGGAGCCAAATAGTCTTTATACATGCAGCATTGAGAGCATCCTGACAGGAAGCAGCACAGCCTGGTTTGAGAACAGCACAACGCAGGACAGGCAGGTTCCCCAGAGGGTGGGGTGATCAGCTGAAGCTCCATCCACACCGAGCTCCCTCACCTGCACTCTATTTACAGCAAGTGGTGCTGGACCAGGGCCAGGGAGATAGTGAAGGACCTTAGCCATCTGAACGGTGGACTCTTCTCTCTGTTGTGGTTAGGGAAGCACTTCCTGAAGGCCAGCACAGAGAGAATGAGGAAGAGGAGCTTCTTCCCACAGGCCATTCAGGCCCTTGACCAGGAAGGCACCTATGACTGGACCTCAGACATCTTAGCACAGCACTCTAACATTCTTGTCAACGTGGCAAAATACATTGTGTTGCATGTTCAACTACGTTGCCTTTCGAAAGTATTTAACCCCTTGGTGTTGCTTCTGGAATTAAAATAGATTTTTTTGGAGACTTCGTACCATTTTATTTACACAATACCCTTATGACTTTGAAGGAGCAAAATATTTTTTTATTGTGACACAAACAATAATAAAGACAGACAGATATCTGGAGGGTGCACAACTATCCCCCCCTTGCTATGAAACGCCTAAATAAGAAGTAACAACCAATTAACTTCAAAAGTTCCATAATTAGTTGATTAAAGTCCATCTGTGCGCAATCAGTGTCACATGATGTCAGTATAAATACACCTGGTCTGAAAAGCCCCTGAGTCTGCAATGCTACCATGCAAGCAACATGAAGACCATGGAGCTCTCCAAGGAATGCGGTTCATTGGCAGGGACTGGAAACCTGGTCAGGATTGAAGGAAGAATGGATGGCACTAGATACAGGGCAATTCTTTAAGAAAACCTGTTTCAGTCTACCCAGGATTTGAGACTGGGGCAAAGGTTTGCCTTTCAGCAGGACAATGTTATGTAAAATACTTTATTAGTCATTATTTACATATAAATATATTTAAATGTAGCTAGCAAATTATAGTAAATGTCTTATTTTAATGTTACAGTGTATTACATACACACACACAATATCTTCATATATTAATTAAAATACTGTTTGTTGTGTATGCTTATGTAATGACTTGAACTTGGGATCATTATATGTGAAATATGTTAAGTCATACCGCTGTCAGAGGGCTTTTTGCTGTTTCACCAGTATTCTGAATAAAAATGTATATATTTCTGATTAAATGTAAATACATACCAATTTTATGTGCTAGAGGAAAATTACTTCCTAAAATCAACATAAACATCCATCCATCAATTCGTTTTCGGTTCTGCCTCTGAGTCATGGTGTAAACAGCATTTTTAAAACTTCATAAAATGAATGTCAATATAAAAAAAAACATGTCAACTTCTATCACCGACATTAAACAGCAATCAAATTGTGAAAAGATAACACATGGGTCATAAAGGTAAATAATTTATCTGGTGTAAATATTTGATGAATCATAATATACCACTGACCAGTATTTAAATTTTACCACTGAACATTTGGGGTTTTTGCTATTTTTCACTGATATATTTACTTTGACTTTTTTTTTTTTTTTTTTTTTACATGAGAACAAATTTTATCCCAAGCCAAACACTAACCCCCCCCCCCCCAACACTGAAATGAAGAAGACACTGGTGCTGATTGGGTGAAGGGTGACTATTTCAATGACAAGGAAGGGTCGATAACCAACATGTTCAATTTCATTGACAAGGACATCCTGAAGGTAAAACTCAATATAATTATAGCCCCTTATTGGCCACTTTATTCATAAAGTATTTTATGTTCATATCAACTGACATGATGTGCCAGGTCTCTTTGAATTCATGAGAATGTAAAGGACAAACTGCTTACCACCAAAATGTCTGTTACATTGAGATAACTCAACATCAGCTATAATAAGTAAAAGTGTTATTGTGTCACATTAAGCATTGACACCTGTTATATAGAGTAAAGGTGAGGTTAGACTACAAACTCAATGCTCAAAGCAGGTTTGTAAAGGTGTGCAAAGGATGACCGTAGGAGCTGAGGGGTTGAGCATGGCAACAGATGACGTATCAGTGTCAGCTGGTGTACTGAAGGGAGAAAACAGCCCAGAAGATGTTCGGCTGAGCCTGTCATAGAACCTGTTGGTGAACTTTCTTGTCATCTTCATGCTGGCTCTCTTGAGCAAATCTTAAACAAAAATAAGATCACTCCAATAGACTGTCATCTTCCCAGAGCCGTTTGTATTTTTGACTGAACCGAATTACAATAGAAGCTACTTCACAACGGGGAGAGACGTATATGTTTGGACACGCAGATGGCAGTTCGTGGAGAGGTTTTTTAAAACATGTCAGAAACACACGGGCACCTGAGGAACAGCCCTGTCAGTAACGAGCACAGGTTAATTGCATACTGTGTGATACATCAAGGGCAGCTGCGACAGTAACAGTTTGTGAACCACAGAGTGGTGTGGGCTGATTAAGACGCTAATCAGCTTTGGTGGATTGTAAAATTAGTCACCGCTATTTGCCTCGTATTTGGAATATTTAACGATTCTGTTTGTTGTGCAAAGATAGCACAGTGAAGTACAGAGGGTGCCTACTCACCTAACTTAACATGGAGGCTCTGACAGATTGATAACCGTACAAACTCTGAGACATAAATAGCACCATCCTTTTTTGGCTGAAGGTGCTTCATGATGCTGTGGCTGGTATTATACTTGACAAGATACAGTAATTTGCAAATCCTAGCCTGACAACGTTGTATCTTCAATTTGGGATTGCTTTCTACATACTTGCAGTTGGATAGCCAAAACACAGAAACACAAAACCGTGTGCATAGCTTGTTGGATTTAAAACAAGTTTTCCCAAAACGGTTAGCTTGAGGGTTAGCATTTTTTTGTCAGCCTGTAAATTGAAGTCTTGTTGGTTCAATAATGTTATTCCAATTTGTGACCATGCTATGATTTCAGGATTTTTTTACCATACTGTATTAGTACCATTTAAAACTGTCATGCATCTAACAAGAGGCTGTTTGTTATCAAGGGTGCTTTAATTTATTGGTACAGATTTGCTGATTACTATGTTCATCTTTTCTTTAGATTTGGCGACTCAAAAAAGTGAAATGCAAGTTAAAATCTTAACGTTAATATTGTAATATATTGTTTTGTCTTAATACAAAATCATTTAGCATCTACATTAACATATAAAAACATAAAATTGTTCAGTTTCTTGGACAGCAAGTGTTTTCGATTCCTTCTACACCATAAATTCAGCTGAAGTTTTGAAGTGGATCTTAGCAGGACTGTTCGGATAATGCTCTCCACAGAGAGCCCTGCTGCTGTGTGTGACTATAGAAGAGTTTCTTTAACTCTGGAAACATTTGGCACACTGTGGGGGACAGAGGGAGGCACTGTGAACTTAGAAAGACCAAAACATGTTGCTCAACTGTGAGTGGCCACACAGGCTTAGCACACTCGGCTGCCTTTGGGTGTCAACCTGAACACTTTCGATGGCACCCAACATTTTTCATTTAATAGCGCACCCAACACATTGTACCTGCCTCTATGTGTAGTTTCAAAGCCGAGACTTGCAACTGTTAAACATTCACAGAAATGGGTAGTTTATTGGAGCGATTCAGTGCCAGGAACTGAGTGTCTTGTTCAAGGGGCTCTTTTGGGGACAGCTTTCAGACTGTGAGTGTTCATTGTCATCAAGTGTTACAACAACACAAGGATTACATTATATGACAGTCATTGAACACCATGTATGAAGAATTGCCCATTTATTGTAAAGCCCAGTAGGAATACCAGCCAAGCAGGACAACATTTTTAGTAACCAAACGCTCAACAGTGTTTTCTTTCAATGAGAAAAACCAACTTGCCTTAGTCTGCCTATGTGTATTTAGTTTATAGCAGCTGCAGTCAAATGCTCTGTGATTTCAACATTTAATGAAAACATTCCCACACACATTACGTTGTACTTTCAACATAGCAGAAAATTACTGACAACATGCAGAACTAAAATAGCTTGTGGAGGTTTTCAAAGCAAAGAAGCACGTCATTAATTTTATTATATGATGAAATATTTATCCTTTACAAGTGCTCTGTGTAGATGTAGTTTATTACCTGCCTGTAGATTTAATCCTCCTATGAACAGATCGTACACAGGCAGAAAACCTGGGGGGGACGGGGGGGTTTGTCCCATTTTTCTGAAAGGTTGTTCTCCCCCCAGTATATCACTGTAAACTCAGGAATTGCTTTTGGGAAATAGTTCTATTTATTGTCCCTCCCAAGAGAGAAATGAGATTTTTGACCCTAATATGTAAAGCGCTTTGAGGCACATTGTTGTGAAAAGTGCTATATAAAAATTAATTAAATTGAATTGAATTGATATCGTATTGCAGTGTGTCACTTTACATCAGGGTGCCTAGTGCATTTAAGTTGCTGAACTTCTGATGTGATCGATGCATTGTACCTTTGATGGTGTAGTTCCCTATGAAAGACATGGACCACCTGTTTATGTCTATGATGGACAACCCTTTCAATGAGGAGCACATTCAAAAGACACTGCAGGTAGTAGATAAACACTGACCACTGGCAGAGGACATGAAGCCACATCAGACTGCATCCAGTTACCCGAGTATTCCTAAGAACCTTCCCCAAAAACTGCTTAGAATTAAACTTGCTACTGAGGTGAGTCTCAAACATGAAAAGGAAAAAGTGGCATAAAAAAACAACCCCCAGCAGACAGCCTGTGAAATGCACAGTGTAATGGGTAAACTGCAAGTGCCAGAAGTTTTTGGAGGGGTGGAGGCACCTGATTTGCCAGGAGTGATTTTTATTTGTCTTCTCTCTTGAGTCCTCTATCACAGTCAGAGCCAAACAGCCCGTTCATTGTAGCACTTAGGGAAGGCCATAATAGGCAAAATCCAGCAGCCCGTAAATCATCATATTGATTAAGTTGCAGAACTCTGAAGGGCCTTACACAACTGCGATAGAATGCTTTTGGGCTAGGCAGTTTAAAAAAAAAAAAAAGCAAATGCAATTTTTCAAATAGCAGCCAGAATCTGTGTGAGGTTGCATTAGAAATTCAAATGCAGAAAATGATCTGGGAAATCGCTGCAAAGGATTGATGTTTAATGTGGCACAGTTACTTATTAAATTAACATAAATTCTCTAAGCTATAACTCATTACAGAGGATTAGCCTTGCATTCAGTCTCTCTCACTTTATTACCACTGTTTGACTACATTACTGCAGTTATCTGTCAGCAGCTGAGCGATTTGTTAAGTTTATTAAAGCATTTAGAAACATTTGTCCGCTGTTCAATTAAGGAACAGTTTTGTGTTACCAAATACCTCATTTATTAGAAGTTCCTGGAATAAAATGTATGCATTACTTGAAAGTCAACCATTAAATTTTAAATTATCTACATATGTTGCTGTTTACGTATTTAACTTACTTGATAACTATGTAAATAAACATGCAAGAATACATTTAATTACAACTATTCTTTTTTAAACTTTACATCTGAGTGAGCAGCAATTAATGATTATTTAGAGGCAAGACTTAATAGAGTAGACCTAGAAAAATTGCAGTATGCATTGTGAATTTGAAAATGAAGAGAACATTTTGTTTTCTCTTGTTTAGGCCCCTGCAAAGGTGTCTGGCTGGTGTGGCTACATATTTGTCAATGGAAAAGAGACAAGAGGCAAGGTGAATACAGCAGTGAACTTCACCTACAGCTGCTGGACTGCCCAGCTGGAGGTGACAGAGTGGACCACCCACCTCTCCTCCCCTGCAGGTGGAGGTCTCTGATGCCCAAGTCAGTCAGATGAGGAGCCTGAGGGAACCTGCTAGGGTGTGCCAGGCCAGGTCCCTTAATGTGCCTTGGTCATTTGCAGCCACATTGACTTTCTGAAATGTTCCCTGTAGAAACTGTCAGCCAGTGATGTCCTGGAGGCTTGTTAACAATGGCTGTACTGAACCAAACATCACAGTCAGAGATGCTGTAACAACATGTCTGCTCACATCCCAGTCAGGAAACAGTCCACTCTGATAATAACTCTGCTGGCAGTCTAATTTTTGTTCTTGAGAATAACTGGCTAACACCGTCTCTTCTGTCCATGACAGCAGGCCCAGCCAGGATGAAGCGGATCACAGAGGGAAGGGCTGTTCCCCCGTGGGTCCAGCATGCCCTGGGCTGGGTCTTTACTCACTTTGTGGCAAAGTGGACAGATGGACGAGGCCACATGGTGTGCTTTCTGGGCTCAGAAACGGCAGGTGCATGTCACCTGGCTGGTATGCTCCTTCTTGAGGGTAGGGGGCGGCTCCCACGTGTAGGTGGTGTCACTGGTATGCTGGAGGAACAGCTTTCCCTGTATGCAGTGGTTGACCTGCACGGACACCTCAACCAACAGCCTGTGATGGTTGAGGTGTCTGTTCAGGTCAGCCACTGCAGCACAATGAAATGTGGAAACAGGTTTGTGAGAGTGACTGCACACCGTCACCATACTGAAAGCAGACACTGATGTTGAGACGCTAGTATTTGCAAACGTTTATCCTACTCGCAGGCTCTCTCCGCACTTGGCTTGCAGACATGCTCGGGCAACAAAATACGGGCAGGGCTTAAATCTGTTGCCAGAGAAGCAGCGGCAAGATACGTGCCGCAAACCCGATTAGGTACTTATCATCATCAAATCACATCAAACATCGCCCAACGAGCCTACTCGCTTCAGTGGAACACGGGAAATTAGTCACGTAAGTCGTGTTTCTGCGATCGAGTCTGACACCGCTGTGCAGACACATGTTTGCAAAGATTTGTTCAGATGTCACCCTGTGATCAGTCGACATTAATTTCAAATTCTCGACGGGACAGACGTGGAAGGACTCGTACGGAGCTGGGGCTGTACGCCAATCTGCGCAGTGGAAGCCGACCTTCACGCTGGGACTCTCCTTTTCAACAGGCCTCGATGCTCTTTTGTACCACAGTGCAATGGCAACAGCGTATCAGACACCAGTGCTGGTACTTAAGGTGCAGGGGAGATTCACACCATTTAGCGGGGGACCCTCCTCCACCGCTGGCCAAACAGGCACCTGTCAGACGCCATCTTGGCCGAGAGGATCGTGTCGATGGTGGAAGAGAAGGTGACCACCACGGAGCTGGGGGTGCATCTGGTCACAGGCCTCTCGCTCTCTCTGCAGCTGAGCCCTGGGAGCAACAGGGCCATCGTTGCTATGGTGACCGTACCAGAAGTGGCGCAAAGCCATCAGCATGTACATTGTTCATTTAAGGCTGAAACAGACAGGTACAAAGTGAAATATGCCGCTGCTAGAGGAAGAATTATTTTTTACTGTTGTGTTTATGGTTAGTAATGTGCAGGTGACTCCAGGCTTTAGCAGGATAAAACTGTATGCTGCACACACAAGCTGTGCACATAAAGCCGAATTTGCAAACAGGATGATTGAGAGATACACTGCAATTTTGTGCTGTCATAATTGCTCTTTTAATTAATGCTGGTGCTCTTCAGTGTGATTATGACTTTGTGTTCCCCTCCTAGAATGGGAGGATATTGATTTTAGAGTTAAGCACCTTGGTGCTCTTTGACCACTGTGCTGTAAATGCACTCATGAAGCTGATTAAATGTGGATATCCATTAGAAGTGACCAGGAGGTACATTAGTATCTACAATTACCAATAAGCTGTCATTAACCTATCATTGACTTTTATGTCCAATACTGTATTTTAGGGCACCTTGATAACACGATCCTTGCATTCCAATGCCACTAAATTGTACCATCTGTAATTTGGCTTCTGTCCTTAGGAAAGTGGTAAAAGGTGGGTCACTCTTGTAACCTAGCGTTAAGGTTAAAGCTTGCGAGGATACTCAAGGTTTTCTCTGAGGAGAAACAAACACCTGTTCTATTAGAATGTGTAAGAAAATTTTAAAGGGAACACCTCCAGCCAATGAGAACTGGGAATGTTAACTCCAGCCAATGAGAACTGGCATTATAAATTCACTAACCATCTTGAACCAGTACGCATTGGTGGGAGGGGATGCTTTAGGTATTGTGCGAAGATAAATGAGAGAACAGCCAGTGAGAAACTGTCAGCAGGCGTGCACACGCAGAACAGCAGGCAAGTAATGAAAACGTTCCCACCCCTGAATTTAAAGATGTGTGACAGTCAGCATAGGACGGACAAGACGAAAACTAGGGGGGACAGCCAGGTGTGTCAGTTATGTAAGCTTGCACGCTCTATTCGCAGAAAATATGCAGTGAAGCCCAAGAAAATCACAGGGAGACGCCGTGGGTGGAGAAACGTGTCCATCATTGAAGACTCACTGCTATACTCAATAGATCTGAACACAAAAACAGAAAATGCACATACAGAAAACAGGAGTGTTGAAAATCAGCCAGCTAACATTCTTCTGAATCTTAATGGTATACATAGGGGGTGCGCGACACTACTCCAAATGGGCTTTCATGCTTTATGTACTTCAGTTTTGTTGAATGAATATTGCTTTTTAATGCACAGCTGGATTTCCCATTAAAAGCCTTTTGACGGTCTGAATGAGTCTTGCTGCTCTTTTCTTGTGATCTGCAGCAAGGCAGCTCTCGCTGTGTGTGTGTCTCACACGGCCGCTCTCGCTGCGTGTGTGTCTCACACGGCTGCTCTCGCTGTGTGTGTGTGTCACACACGGCATGACAAACTGTCTGCATTTTGCCCAGTTATTCTACTGAATCTTCTCAGGAGAAGCTGACTTTCGCTGTCGCTTTATCAACATAACAGTGTGCCGAGTTGCTGGGGGGGGCACAGTGTCCTTCACAGTTGGGGTGAGGGGTATCGCAGCTGTCCACATGGTGCAGTTTTCTATGCTGGCTCTGCTTTTTTATGTTTGCAGTACAAATTTGGACCATTTCTGCTTTATTGGTGTTAGTGGGGAATGGGGGGGGGGGCTCACGTGATGTAAATGTATAAAAATGTGAACAGAGGCTTGTGCAATCAGTGGCTGCTTTAATGTTTAGGACAACCTGGAATTTGCCACTTAACTGTGACACACGAGTACTTTTCAGAGAGGAGAATGAAACTGTTAAGTTCCTCTTACACCACGGATTCTAACCAAGCAATTACCACACATTATTATTATTTTTTCAAAGTTTTTTTCTGCACTATTTTATGAACCTACAGCTAAGTGAATTTCACTTAAAGCATCTTGTATAACAGAAAGACGGAAGAACATATTGTACAAATGACCGTGGGCATATTTGATAAAACAGGCTGTATCCAGATTGAGTTTTTTTACATATGTAAGCTAGGACAGGGCATCTGGGAGTGACTACGTATGCTCCATTTCTGCGTGCCTGTTACCGAGGCTTGAATTTAAACCACAACTGCTCTTTTAAGACTGTCCGCAGACAGCGGAAGTGTGAGTCAGTGTGATACACAGATTCAGTTCTCCTGTGTGTCAGGGTGAGGTCCATCTTCTTGGGTTCAGGGGAGAATCAGATTGGGCTGTAGAAAGTCAACAAAGTTATGGAGTGGGTACAATACTGCTCAGACCATGAATATGGAACTCCTTTTGAACTGCACTTAGTGGGCAGGAAACTAATGTGTGTGTCCAGAGCATTCAGGCAACACAGAACACATTTTCTTCGAGCAATAACAATTTTAAAAACACAAATAGCTGCAGTGGATTCTCTCATGTCCCTTCTAATTTAACACTAAATCAATTACCGTTCAAACTACATGTCACATTATTAGCTCCAGAAGTTTAAACAAGCTCTTGGAATTCCACGATGAGAATGTAGCTACTACTCTCAGGCTCTCGAAGAATTTAACTGCTTACTGCACTGCCTTAACCTTAACAAAGAGGTACCATGGTGCTTGAAAACTGAAAACCAATCCATTTAAAGAGTAAATTACTAGTTTCACTACTGTCACAGTCCATATGGACAACAAATGAGCAGACATTTTCAAATCACAAAACAACGCAGATAAGTAACATTTGATACATACCATAACATTACGGTCATAGTTCAGTGTGTGAAAACATGGAATACTTCCATGTGTCCTTTTGTTCATCCTTGCAGTGGCCAGTTAGGATGAAGCCCCGCCCACCACTCTGGAGTCACTGGATTAATTCCTTGCCCCGCCCACTGCACTTCCACGTAACTGCCATATCTGTTGTTTCATTGAATAAACTAAAAAAAAAAAGAGCACCCTCTTTCAAATCATGTAAAAAGATGTCATACTATACTTTGAAAGGTGATAAAATGCTGTTCCTTACACTCAATGTACTGACACTGATGTAGAGTGACACCACATTCAGTTTTTTTTTTTTTTTTAACTAGGTCTGTGTGCTGGCAGCTGATTCACAGAGATAACCCCACACTGCGCAGCATGGTGGCATTTATAAAAATAAAATAATGCAGTTGTTATACACATGAACTTCACGCCAGTGGTACGGTGACCGGCAGGGACATCGCAGGACTACACGCATTACAGAGGACACATGTCCTGACAGGTCACGCATGAGCAGGAACAAACAGGGCTAAGGTAGATTTTAAGAGGAAAAAAACAGGCGTCTCTCTTGTTCCGAGGGACGAGACTTGGTAGAAATGTCACTCCCTTCTGTCAAACCTTTAACGGTAAATTATAGCAGCAAAGAATACAAAATGGGAGACAAACTCGGGAAACTGACTGCTGACATTTTAAAATTAAATCAATTGGTATTTCAGAGGTACTGTCAACATGTCATTCAAAGCCTCGCTTACACCATAAAAGTACTAATTAATCCCAGAAAATAAGGCTGCTTCAAAAAGCAAACTCTGTGATTAAGAGGTAGGTGCAAATACCAACGTCAGTTACAATTTTTACAAACCGTGATTCAGAAAATAGGACAGTAGGAGTTAGCACTGGCATTTTGCAGTATGCTAAAATTTGTCTAGGTAACAAAGTTCAATTCAAAACAAAACAAATGCAAGACCACTTATATTATCAATTCACAACAGCCATTGAAATCTATACAGTATATTAATCCTACAAAATGTGTGTTCTCTCAGTGCTATAAAAAGTGAAAGGAAGCATAGTTCTTAATTTAAAACCATTGTTCAGTCAATACAACTCACTGTAGTAACAAAATAAAAAAATCCCCATATTCAACTCACTTAACATTAAGTAGTTTTCCACGTGCTGTTTGTTTTCATTGTACAGTGTGTCAATGGTAAATAAAATGTATTTTTCAAAACTGCACCATTTTCTGTAGTTATACACTTTAAAAATATATTGTGTATATATATGATTTTTTTTAAGGCTGCTGTCCTTCCACCTCCACATTGGTTGGCCAGCCAACACTACTTCTGTGTGGGTGTTGAGGAGATAACGGTGGGCTCCAAAGTTCAGTCTTCATGGGTCACTGGCGCTCACACTTCTGCAAATCTGGGTGACAGCAGAGGTGGGGCTCTGGCACCTCCAGACTGGCACTGGGACTCTGGGTCAGCATAGGAGCTGCACCAGCTGTTGGTAGGCCATCTTCTCCTTGACGGTGCTGTGGCTCTCAGCCACGTAACGCTTCCCGTTTTGGACCAAGTGCTCGGCCAGCCTTCTGTCTCTTAGCAGTTTCTTGGACATGGTCACAAACTCCTGGGGTGCGGGGGGAGGGGGAGATGCAAAGTTAAAAAGCAACAGGTGTCTGCTTGGTATCCATAATAATGCAGGAGGGAAAGTCTGCTGAAAATCCCCCGGCGATGATGGGGCTTTGACAGAATTAACACCCTAAAAGAACAGGAGCACATGCGTATTTGTGTGTGCATGTAGCACACCGTACCTTTAACCTGGCTCTGATACAGGAGCTGCAGGTAACAGCAGGGGGGTTTGTGCTACCCCACAGTGGCATGTTCCTGATGACTGTTCACCTTTCAACAGGGAGGGGGCTCTTGCCTGTAAAGTGTGGTTCTACAAATCCCCTTTTGGCTGCTAGTCAACCAAGGACTAGTCATGCCATCAAATATGAAGAGGCACACTGACTAAATGATTTGTGCCCCTCACCCAGCACCCTCTGTCCTTTATTTCATATGTCATCAAATGTGGGTTGGGGGGGTGGGACTGATTGCTCATTTAAGCAAAGCGCCTAATTTAAATTTACCAGGGAAAAATGACAGGAGTTTCTCTTGGGTGAAGAATAAAATACACATTGTGTTTTGTCAACAAAGAAAAATGATCCATTGTAAAAAGATTATGAGACAGTACCTTTTGAATTCCTGTGTAAAAATTAAATCAGACACTATACTTTAGATCCAGAAATCTAACATTGAAAAATATGTTTCATCTGCCAGGGTACAAGTTAAGCAAAAGATCATGTGTCTTAATTCCAGTGTTGAGATGAGATGAGATGCTGGCCCTGTCTTATATCCAGTGTTAAAATGGGAACGCAGGCCCTTTGTGTGAAAATGAACCCTTCTCCAGGCCCTGTACGCATCTGTGAACTGAGTGTTGATCTTGCATTGTCGTCAGGATCGCGGTCCCAGCTCTCCCTGAAGGGCTGTGGATCAATCAGCCCACCTGACCAATGGGAGTTTTACATCAATGCCATTGGTGTTGTCACAGTTCATTGGCTGCTGCGCCACAAAACCCTGTGTGGGGTCCAATGGGGAGGACTACACGCACACACAAACAGGCGTGCGCGAATACAGTCTCTGCCTAGTCATAGGAAGCTAGACTTTGATTCTTTTCTGCTTCTTGCTGCTGTTTTACAGACTTGCAAACCTGTTAACAGACATAAAGTTTTAAGTGAAATGTTCTTCTAGATTTTCAGAAGTGGAAAGACACACAAAGACATCTGAGCTCTATCTGAGATGTAATCTGTATTCTCAGATCGTGTGATGTCTATGTTTTGCTGTGCTCTGTGGAAGATAAACTTGTGGTTTTAACCTAGTATAAACTACGGTTTTGAACAGCTAACAATGATTTAGGTGAAGTTACAGCCTCATAATGAGTTGGTACATAAAGGAATTGAGGAACACTGTATAATGCACATTAAGTGTGTCATCTGGGCTCATGTATGATGTTATGAGCTACGTCCTGTCTTTGTGAAAAATAAAAACAGAACATGTGCTTTGTACAGACGAGTTTATCAGTAATTAATTTAATTGAGTTCAACAGGAATATAGAAAGGACCGTGCTGTGGCCGACCTGATGGAGGTGGAACACTTATCAAAGAGTTGCAGGTTCAAACTCGTCGTGTGACTGCTTATGTTTCAGCAAAACGTCCACCAAAACAAGTGCAAACAAGGACAGCAAACACACAAAGGCTGTATATGGGCTGCTGGTGGCTAACAGGAGGGGCCTGTCAGAGCGTTGAAAGCACTCAGCGTTTCCTGGGACTGGGTGCTTGTGGGCGGTGCGGGGGTAGAGAACGTGGAGTAACACAGAGCTGCTCTCCTACCTGGGGGGTGGAGTAGAGAAGCCCAGTGTCCCCGTGGCACACGATGGCAGCGTTACCGGGCACGTTTCTCGCCACCACGGGAACCCCAAGCTCCATGGCCTGGAGGGCGAGAGGGAGAGAGGGAGGGGTGGAAATGAGGGAGACGTCAGTGAGAAAGAGGGAAGCATGATCACGTGTGCACCCCCCGCTGCTACGAGTTGTGACAGGAGTGTGCTCAGTCTCCTTCACCTGGTTCAGCCTGGCAGTGCTACATCGCTCACTGATCAGGGCTAAAATTAAGCCAGCAGTCTTCTGAGTGAACTGACAGAATCCTGATCCACAAGGGCACGGCCGGGGTGTAGAAGACCCCCGCCTGTGAGACTGACCTCATAAAAACTGTCTGCATTCCGAGAAACTACACCTGAAGTGAAAACTATCTGAAGCTGAGCCGTCTTTTAAAATTTTTTAGTTTTTGAAGACTTGAGGGATACAATGGGCTGATGCTGTCAAAGGGGTTTAACTACATCTCTTTCATGCCTGCAGTTCAAAAGGAGGAGAGACTGAAGGCACAAGAGCACCGGGGGAAAAAATATATACAGTAAGAAAGAAAACCTCAAGAATGGCAGCGGACATTCCCTCCGAGACGGAGCTGTTGACCAGGGCGAACGACCTGCTCAGAGAAGCATGTAGGTCCTCCTGATCCCGCTCTGCAGCCAGAAAGACCCCTGCAGCCCTGCAAAGAGCATGACACCAGTCAGTTCACCTGCCCCCATCCTCCTGTGGCTCCGGCCCTTACTAGGCATAACAGGCAGCAGAGTACGTGTGGTGCGGGGTGATGAGAGTGAGGGTCACACAGCCATAGACAACAAGGTCTTTGTCCTGACCAAGGCCTCCCACCACCCCTGGGGTCACAGGCTTTAAACGCAGCCTCAGCCTTCTCCTTCCCATCTATAAACAGACTGAAGACACTTGCAGAATCATAAATGGTTTTTTTTTTTTTTTTTTAATTTTTTTTTATTTCTCATTCTGCTGCCTTTAAATCAGGCCCAAGTTAAGCAGTTAACCCCCCCCCGGGATTAAATTTGACAAAAAAAAACCTAGCTGCAACTCTTTGAGCCCCTTTCCAGAGAGTCAGATGGCACAGATGCACCCACACTCAGCAGTGCAGGATTTGCGAGTGCGGCAGTCGAGCTGATGAAGAGGAAGCGGGGATGCTTGTTTACCTTGAGAGACGCTCTTCCACTTCCTCTGCAAACACGGCATCGATCTGAAACGAGACAAAGTGACTTATCGCGCAGCTGCTCAGTCTGTTCCCTGTCCTTATTTACTTAAGCACTACATGGGCCCGATGATGCTGCTTTCATCTCCCCTTGGCTTGTGACTCCAGCAGGTGGAAGCTGGTAGAAGAAAGGCACAACAGCCTCAAACGGGGACTCGCTGGGGAATTCCCCCCCACACTCCGCCTTGTGATTTCTCCCAACTTTAATCTCTTTTCTTGGCTGTCCTGTCAGTGGAGTGGATCCGCAGTGGATTGAAGTGGCTAGAATGACGTGGCATGCTAGGTTGGCTGCACGCTCGTGGGTGGGGCTTCGTGTTGTATGCACACGCGCATGTGCACAAGTGCATACACACACACACATATATACACACACACACACACACACACAATAGCTTATGCTAACTGCTCTATCATGCCTCTGTGGGAGCATGGCATGTCTGGCCCAATTACACGCTGGCATGGAGTCATCAGGCACACACCAAGTGGCAGATGACTGGCGAGGCTATGGGATTCCTAGTGACAGCAGGCGGGACGGGGCACAGAAGCAGCCTTAGGGGAAGAGCTCACCATGTTCCAGGTGCCACAGGAGGGCGGCAGGGATGCACAACTCAGGCCTGCAGCTGCTCGGCAGTGCGGTTGTTGGAACGGATTTATACAGTTCAGATTCACAGTTCACCCATTCACACAGCCAGATGCTGCAAAGCTCTCTAGGGCCAGTGCCTTGGGGTGAAACAAACCCTTTCCTTTGGAATTAAAGCCCCGTTATCTGACCCTCCCACCCACTCCACAACATGTACTCTTGTCCTAGTGAATGTTAATCACTGGGCTCATAGTTAATAGTTAGTTAATACGACTAATAGTCGTAGTCAGTTCCCCTCCAGTGACAGCGACCTGACACCCAAACATGGATGAACACTTTTCTCAAGCTTACTCGAAGGCACAACTGCGGAAAAGTATGAAAGACAGGTTGGAGGAAGCATCTTTCGTAGAGGTTAAAGCCAAGATGAAAACAGAAGAGAGCAACCAAAAACTCCATAATGTGGGGGGGAAAGAAATCATCTCGACTGGGAAACAAAGGCATCTCAGAAGGCTTCTGGCATGATGAAACTAACTCTTTTACTTACATACATACATACATACATAAGGAAAACACGCAATGTTGACATAACTTCTTGCAATTAGAAGCTGCTTGGTGACAATTTTGTTTCGTTTTTTTTTAACGATTTTGGCAGTTCATTTGATAATTTGTTAACAATTGTTGATCATTTTGACAATTCCCAGCCCACATGCTGTTCTCGCTGCATGCCGAGGAAGACAGCCGAACAGCTTAATTAAGTTTATTTGCAGGGACTGTCCCTTGTCATGGCAGTGTGGGGTGGGGTTACTTAGATGTTTTGGGCTCTCCAATATTTGCTCTTCCACCTTCTCCCCCCAATTGCTAAAGACTGGGGTTGCGGTGGGGCCCAGTTCAATATCCTTTGGTGTGGGATTTTCATGCACCGGTTCAGCAGACCCCACCTGTGCAGAGATGCTGCTCACAGTGCAGATCCTCGAGATTTTGTCCCTCCTTTGTCACTTTGACTTTCACTTAGATCTTATTGAAACTGTGGCAGAAACTCTTCAGGGGTAAACTAAACAAATAGCTCTTATCATATGAGAATACTGTGTATAAAATCCATTAAGAGTTTATATAATCAGTAATATTAATAGGCCATGAGCACAGCTCTCCTAGATAAGCGTTCTGAAAAATGGATCATTTTACACAAGACCTATAATTTTACTTTTTATCCTCATGTAAATTATTTTTTTTATTTAAAAAATAAATCCCAGCTACTATTATTATTCTGAAATTAAGTTAATTCTGAAATGGACTTAAAGCTTACATCCACTTTGTTTCTATGGCCACAGGCAGTATATGGGTTCTAACCTTAAATGCTTGCGTGTCTAACCCTGGGGGAGCTTGACGTGAACCCTTGACATGAACTGGAGTTTCTAAAGCTCTTTGCTTGTGTGTACAGTGTTGTTAGGAGCTCGCTACTATTAAACTCAAAGTTTCACTAACAAGAGAGTTTGCAAAGCTTCTACCAATCATGTATTTTTATGTTACACGAGAAACAGTGTCAAAGCCATTGTTGAACCAAACTTCAAAGTGCTATCTCCTCTCAGTTTGTGTTACACGTGACCTGGGGCTCTACAGGGTTAAAAACAGAGCGCTTTCCTGATTGTGCCACTGCTTCTGTTGGAAAATTAGGACTATCCCAGTCTAGAGCACGTAGAATTGCTGCTAATGAGCTCATATGACTGCCTGAATTCATTCAAACAAGCAAGGTGTTCAAAAGCAAGATGGTGCAACGTTCAGCTGTGGAGATCGGCCCCACGTACCCATCACTCACATGCAAATTGTACAGCTGCTGATTTTTTTCACCCATAAAAAGATGACTCAGAAACATAAAAAACCAGGAACATGTACAAATGAAAAGTGCAAAGGTACCCAATAGAACTGGACACTAGCTTTGAGTAAAAAAGAATCTCCTATAGTGGCTGACATGGCAAACAAAGCAATCTTTCTGTATGTTTAAAAAAAAAAGAACACTGCTGAGAAGTTTGGGTTGTGAAAGCGGGGCTGCCTGTTTTCCAACGCCGCCCTCAGCAGCTCTTAAACTGGTTGGGAAACCTGGGGGTGACAATAACTGTGGCCCCTGTCACTTCAATTTTCTGGCAATGTTAGCACTTAAATGTATTCGGCTGAAGGCCAGTGTCACAGCAAAATTAACTTCTGTGTTGTACTCGTTGCAGAAAAACACTTTTGCCACGGGTGCCGGCTGGGTTGTTCTTTTGCAGAACTTCGCCCCTCCGCCCTCTCGCTGTTTCAAGTGTGCAGAGGAATTATTAGCTTTATTGGGCAGCCTGCGGTGCAGCAGCATTTGCAGTGACAGTGCAGGGACGCTAGGATTGCATGGAATACAAGATGTTTTGTTTAGTTTTTTTCTGCACAGAGGCCTGAGAGTGGATGAGAGTGGAGAGCCCCCCCGGCAGGTCTATCAGCAAGGGAGCTGGGAAGGCTGGTTGGGTACCACACCAGTGTGAAAGCTACAGTGCAGCCATGCTCCAGACTTACTAGAAAACAAGGACGCATTCAAAAAGACTTTGGGCAAAGACCAGTGCAGACCCAAAAGCGCCTTATCTGTGTGGCATCATGGGCGGGCGGGGGGCGGGGGCGGGGGGGGGGGGGGGGGGGGGGGGGGGCGGGGGGGGGGGGGGGGGGGGGGGGGGGGGGG
>JABJVR010003396.1:0-22194 GCA_025773905.1 Chitala chitala | reverse complement strand
TAAAAGGAGTGCGACTGTGCCCATAGGCAGCTGTTGAAAGAGGCCTAGAATGGCAGAGGCAATGCAATTCTTTAAATGGAGAGCTCACTTTTCGTTTAAGTGCTCGGCGTACAAAATTTATTCTCCTGGCGAGAACTGCATTTGTTTTTTCTCAATTACTTTTAGACATCCTCGATTGCATTAACTTTTTTGCCAAAAGGAGCGGGAATTAAAAAAAAAAAAAAAAACACAAAACAAAACAAACAAAACAAACAACACACACACAACATAATCCGTATCGGGATTCTGCAAAGCACACAAGTAAAAAAAAAAAAAAAATTCATACTCAGAGCAAACATAATTTGTAAAGAAATGCAGGGAATTTCTGTGACCTGCTCTGAAACAATGGAGTGCTACACTGGCATCTGGTGTTCCAGCTGTGTTTTAAATTGCAATTAAACAGAACAGCTATTTTGTCTCTGAAGGGCATTCGCTGTCCATGTCATTTTGCTAGAAGCTGCTTTTCTCTGCGTTTAAAAAGACCGTCAAAAAATACGTTTATTCATTTTGTCTGTCATTAGATGATGTCCAGTTTAGCCACAGGAATTCAGCCAGTGTGCGTCTGATCTATGGCTGGAGTTTTGTCATCATTTGACCTTTAAAGCTTTCGTGATCGTGAACTGGTGCTGTGGTACTTCGATCAGGAGAATGCTCCGATTTCTGGTTCGCACTTCAAAGTCTCCTCATTAATCGTCTGTGTTGCTGGCGGCCAATCTATATGAACACTTAATGGCACACTGTATGAAAGTGCCAGATACCAGCTCTGATCCATATAGCAGAAAACAAAAAGTGATTATCCCTATCTTTGTCTTTTGAAAAACAAAAAGCCATTCGATTGTTACCAAACTGCATAATTGAGGTTGGTTTCACAGTTAAACACAACGCCTTTTGGCCGCTGTATCCGCGTGCTTTGTGACAAGTAGAAAACCAAGGAAATGAAATGCTTACACACAACGTACACAGCCTGACATTTTGAGGGACTTTTCCCCATCCTCCTACAGACCCTTCCAGAGCGCTGGGATTAAGCTCTGACACAGAGCAGCTGGAGACGAACTCCGGAAGCCCCAGTCAAAGGCTACCTCGTTATCGTCCGGCAGCAGCCGTCTGGGCCAGCGCGCGGCCTTTAAGGGTCCTCGAGCCACAGATGTGCACGCCGCACTTGTGCATGGGCGTGTGTGCATCACTGTATCTGCTTTCCCAGATGTGCAAGGCCTCATTGTCGTGTACACACATTTGCTGCACTTTCAAGGAGCCTGCCCATCCACTGTAGATGCCCTTCCTGCTTTGATTTCTCCCCATTAATGCCCACCCCCTCCCATCAACATCCTGTAACCAGTGAGTTAAAACTAAAGAGCTGTCCCCTAAAGGTAACGGACAAGAGCTGGGACTCACCTTTGGTCCGATAATGATGAGGATCACCGACGGGTCCTCGGAGTGCCACCCTGAAAGACAACACTCACATCAGCTGCATGGTCTTCCAAGGGACAGGCAGATGCTCGAGACAGCTAGCTGTCCACACGTCAGGTGCATTTCAGGTTTGATGCCTGCCTGGATACAATCAGCAAACCCTTCAAAATGCAATACGCAGCAAAAAGCCTCACAAAAAGGTCGCTCACCCGAGAAGGCCTCCACCAGGTAGAGAGGATCCTTCACTCTTCTCAGACCACAGACCAGCAGGAAGACGCGTAGATCCTCACGTGTGCTGCTCACACCTGAATGCAACAGGAGCCCTTGTCAACGGTGATGAAAGAACCAAGGCAGGTGGGGAATCAACATGCACTTCCTGTATCAGGTGAGGAAAGCAAATAGCTGCTGTCCATCTTTGGAAGCCCAGAATATCTCTAGAAGGCTGCACAGGCGTGGATAGACAATGCGACCATTTGGATGCTGCAGTGTTTATGAAATACAAAACACATCACAGAGCAATTTGAGGAGCCC
This sequence comes from Chitala chitala, assembly GCA_025773905.1. NCBI lineage: Eukaryota > Metazoa > Chordata > Actinopteri > Osteoglossiformes > Notopteridae > Chitala > Chitala chitala. Next base: position 20,217 of record JABJVR010003396.1, on the reverse strand, counting down.
TCCATGAATATCCACCTATGATCTTCTAATCACAAATCTAATTCCTTTACAGCAATGCTCCCTGTTGCCCCCCATTAGTATTCATGGCTCTGAACCTTAATAAAAGAAAAACAAATATATTAACTTGGAAGACGTCTGCAGGAAACAGAGTGCGAAAATACATTTTTTGGTGTTTGACAAAGGCCGTCTCCCAGCTTTGTCAAAGCACAGCCGGACAGACGTAAGCAAATCTGCTTCTTGCCGATTGTCTACATTTGTGCAAAATCCCTTCCCGATGAGCCAGAACCTTCTGCCAAAACTAGGATGTGGCGTTTGTTGCCAAGCACTCCACCGCCAGGCAAGTAACACCATGTCACAATAACGCACGCAGACCAATCAGGCTAAAAAAAACCGCAGCACACAGCGATCATGCTTTTCAGAAGGGCACTGCCCTAGATAGAACCCCATCCTTTTTCCAGTAAATGACATACTGAAAAAAAGATTGTGTAGTTACAGCATTAAAAATATGGGAAAAGAGAGCAGAAACCAAGTCATAACAGGACCGAGCAATCCCACTCCTTAAGGGCCCTGCTGGTTTTATGGGACGCAAACCAATTAGCATGTGATTGGCAGCTGAGCCACCAGGTGAAATAAGTTAGCAATAATAACCTCCGCAAACCCATCAGGAACAGATATACAGCTTTGCGTGTTCTGCGGCTGGCGTGCTCAGAAATAGCAGCACGTTCAAACGCGTGACAGCAGCGCAACGGGAACCGTGCTTGAATTAGCGGGATTCTCACAAGTTTCACATTACATCACCTTCATCTTAAACGCCGTGCAGGGATGCAACAACACAGCATGCATGCTTGCTCCTTTAGGAGTGGGATACATGTTTACGTGAGCGATGCAGTTCACACGGCGCGGACAGCGGGAAAACTACGCTTTAACCTCGAAAGCCACGTGTAGGTGGGTGTAGGTGGCATTTCAGCTATTCTGCTTATTAACTACTCATGTTTTTCTATTAGACTTGTTAAGCGATGAGAGGCCTGTTAACAAACCATCACGAAAACTCAAACTGCAGCAGATAAAACGAGGCAGTAAGTGTCACACAATCTCACGAGCATAATTGCAAAGCTTGGGATAATTGGTGCCACTGGCTACACATCAAAGCCCCCCCCCCCCGAGTACCCCTACTGTTCTTTGAAACTGTAAAATAAATAGTATTTGACTAACTAAAAAACTATTTCCTACTCAATGTAATCTGAGGTCTTGGAGCAATATTTAAATAACCTTGAAACCAGAAAAGTGAAGTGTGACAAAAAGATGCTCTCATGAAGGTTAAAAACGCCATTGTCTCATACTACACAGGACCGATGAAGGTGTATTACCAGAGTGTGTGTTGAGCACATACTTTCTGTACAACTGACCTGTGTGAGAAGCTCACAGCGGCTAAGGGAACACGTTTTCTGGTGCTTTAAACAACAACGCCTCTCCTGTCGTTTTCAAACTATGCAATTACCCCAATCCTGTGGGGTAAAGATAACGAACCTAACTAAATTATTAATGTGTGAAACTGTAGGTTCAGTATTAATTGATCAATTTTTAAAGTTACATGTTGGCAACAGGAAAGAATTAGGGAGCATGCTGGAAGATAACATCACCAGCACAACACTGGTGCTGATTCTGCTCTATAATACTTTCAATGGCTTTGATAGTGGGTGGATATGTGTAGGCTGGGGGATGAAGAGGGGTGTTGGCAAGCCCTGCAGCTTGTTCCAAATTCTGAACAGCTTCACCTCAGTGTGCCTCCCCTGCAGCAGAAGTCAGAAAGTTCAGCTCGCAGCATTTCAATCCACAGGGCGATATGTGCAGGTCGCACGATGAGCACGGACCACTGATGTTACTGCCTCGAACCCCCCATCCCAGCGCCCACCCCTCACATTCAGATTCTGTTGCTGCAGAGAGGAACAGCGGCAAAGCGACGCGGGAGGAAGGAGCCACTGTTTCTCTTTTGGCTGAATCGGAGGTTCTGGACGCCAGCCAAAAGGGATTCATTGCATCCAGCTGGGTCACACGTGTGTAATCTGATTATGAAACTATTAAGCAATTAGCCGCTTGCAGGGCTTGCAAGGTTGAGCAGCAGCGCTGGCTGGTCTCTACAGCAGCGAATCCACCAGTCAGGTTACACGCGCTTCACAAAAACACGGCCTACAGCAGGCCATGAAACTGAACAGGGTTTAACCTGGTCCACCTCAGCTTTGCACTGTGACTTCCTTTTACGCACAGCTGCCTGTCAGGTGACCGACAATACAAACAAAATAATCAATGTCACATTATACTTTTAGTTGTTTGCAGACTTTGTGCCCTCAGAACACATTCTCACTCAAAAAGGAAGTCTGGAAAGGGACAGTGTAACTCACTTAAATTTGGCAGGCGTTTATTTACTTATTTAACAGTAAAGCCACCGTTATGAAACTGTGTTTTAGATTGTGTGTGATAAAAAAAAAACGCTTAAAACTTTGACTGGTGGCAAATCCGGGTGAAAATTCAAATTACTGTCTTTTTACATTTCAAAATTCTGGTCAATACTTGGCTACCTTGGAGCAGTAACTCAGGCCCCACGTAAGTAAATATGCTAATAACAGGGTGAGCACCAAGGCCGGAGAAAGGGAAATGCTAATGTGTCTCTTAGCACATCATTGTAAAGGTACAAGTAGCACTTCCACGTTTAATCTTACACAAGACAACCTTGGAAAGATACTAATGAGAACCGCAGGAGGCCAGGAGAGGCTGATGGAGCTGCACTCTCAGGATGAGAATGGATAAAAATATTAGTCTGACCTGAAATTTAAACCCCATGAGAAGTTCACCCATGACTCAAATAGGATTTGAGACATGACTGTTGTCCAGCAGAGGTACTGGTACAGCTGGCTGTTCTACCTCAAGCCAACAGATCCGTGGGGGAATACGACAAATAAATTCAGCCATGCACAAAGCCACTGAGATAAAATTCCAGACGTTCCACTATATATGGTATAAATTTTGTAGAGAGCGAGTTTTTTACTGGTCTTCTATGTGAAACATGGTGCCCTGTGTTGTCTTCCAAGACCATGGGAACACACTATTAAAAAAAAAAAAAAAAACGTATGAGCTGTGGTGGGTTGGCACCCTGCCCTGGGCGTCCCCTGCCCTGCACCCTATGTCTCCTGCGTTGGGCTCCAGACTTCCCACGACCCTTAACAGGATTAAGTGGTATGGAAAGTGACTGAATGAATGAATGAATGGGGGGGAAAGAAAAAAAAAAAAAAAAAAACTTATGAATCCTAAAAAGTAAAAATGCTTGTAATGACATTAATTAGTAATACCACTAAAAAGCCTAATGTTCTTCTACGTTCTTTAAAAAAAATTAATTAATTAATTAATTAATTAATTAAAATTTGAAAAATTAAATTCCCATTAACTAAGACTTATAAAAACTAATAAAATTCAGTCATTATCAGAGTTTCTGTTAGGCATATGAAGACCTTATTATTGTACTCGAGTACAATCAATTTGGGATACAGAATCAGATTTTGTCCAAATAATGTAACATTTTTGTGTTCATTTAATGATCTTTACTTGTAGAAAATGCATATAACTCACTGCTTTTACACACTTAAGTACATTTATTTCAGAAACTACTTTTGATACTTAAGAACAATTAACAAATACTGTCATGCTTAAGTAATATTGCAATGGATGACTTTGACTTTTACTTAAGTAATTTTAGAGGAAAATATCTGAACTTTAACTGAAGCGTGGCTTTCACGTACATTAACGCTGTACAACACTGGTTTGGAGCAACTTGACAGCTGGCTAAACTTTACATTTTTGAATGTTACAACTAGGACGCTAAGTATCACAAGTGAGTAATGCACCAAAAGAATGGATATAAATTCAACAAAGTTGTATGACTTCTTTCGATAGGTAAAACATGGACACGCTGTAATTTCCTGTGCTTGTAAGTGTTAATTTGCATTGAGAGTGAGTCACTGAAGCTGTCAGGTGATTCTTAATGAAATGCAGTAATTGTTGGCATGGTGGGCTTGTATGAAACATTGAGGCTTCACAAATCCAGAGCAAATGGGTGACGCTCAGCCCTGGACTGGTTTTGAACACTTTTATCTGTCTACCATCAGTTCAGGCTTGAGGAGCACCCCTGAAGAATTTGGTAGAAAAATTGACTATGATCAATGTCATTTTTGTCTCAACACCCACCCCCTTACACACACACATGCGCACACACACACACACACACACACACACACACACGAGAAAAGAGAATTCAGTGTTTTTTTTTTGTTTTTTTTTTTTTATCCTAGACAATGGGACAAACCAATTTCACAGTCGAGGAGTTTTTGACAATCTGCAAAGGCCAAAAAGATTGTCTACCACATGCAATAGGTCGAGTTCTGCTTTCCTCATTCCTGCATTGTGAATCAGGATGACAGCTGGTGGAGAGGTGTTTATCTCTGTGTGTTCAGTGAGGTGGTCTGAAAAACACAGATCTTGTCCTAAGATTCACTGGGCTCTCCATAAGTCAAAATAAGGAGTTAGGGTTTTTCTTGTCATTGAAAAATTTGTTTCTCTGTGAATGAATTTCTTGCTTTGAAAAGAAATATATTTCTTTGTTTCCCTTTCCCCTCAAATACAAGAATATGAAACAGGAGCAGAGACACATAACACAGGAAGAGGATGACACTGGGTCACATGACAGGAAATATAAAGTAAACTGGAGATATGAAGTGTGTTTTATAAATGCTGCTTTAGGACACCCATGGCACAACCAAGTGGCTGGTGAAAATGCTGCATAACTGTAATTTTGTGTAATTAAATAAACAGAGTACAGAACTTTGCATGTTACATTTATTCATTTAGCAGTTGGTTTTATCCAAAGTGACTTTTTTCACATGTATGTTACAATAAGCTAGTGCTGAGTGCTTTCCTCAAGGATGCACCTGATGGCTGGGCTGGGATTTGAACCAGGAGGCTTCTACATGCCAGCTTGATGTTCGCTCATTAAACCACCAGGCCTGCATATAAGATGCAACGTCCTTTAAAAGTCCAAGATGTCTGCTCATGCAGCTTTTGAGAACATTTTGGTGGATCACAATGACTGATAATAGGGGAGGGGGCACAAAGATACAAGAGCTTTTTGGAATTCATCTGGCTCTGTTTTGGTACTGGGTTATTCTGGCTCTGAGACAGCATTTTCCTGATTAATTTATATGACAGGTGGCAACCTCAGTGGGTGGAATCGATAATTTTTATTTGTGCCTCTTTGCTCTGTGTTTGTGCAGGTTTGTGATGGAGGGCAAAGTGTTCCTCCCCCAGGTAAAGGTGCTGGAAATAGTGGAAACTGAGGGAGTCCACCACAGTAGGTGGAGTGGTTACGTCTGTCACTACCCACTGTACGAGGATGCTAAACTCATGGTGGATGTTTGCACACCATACCGTGAAGTAGCCCAACTGTCAAGATCTTGTTGCCATTCTTGAGAAGACCCATAGGGACAGTTTGCTGTAAATACAGCTTTCCGGATGCGGTTGTTGGTGGACAACACGTGAGGAATGCATGCAATCCTAAGAAGCAGCGTCTGACAGGTTGCTGGCAGAATTAATCTCTTTTATTTAGAGTCCTCATAGCTCCATTCTGTGTCACTGTAATATTCCCCAATCACTGCTTTACTTTACTACTGAATCAATTTGCATGTTATTTACCTCAGAATGAAAGAAATGTGTCAAAAGTATATTCTGTAAAATTTTATGTGCAGACTAGCAGCCTATTTATTTCTTAGAAGCTGCTGAGATGTCAGTTTCTCATTGATTTTAATTTTTAACAAAAATTTTAACAAAAATGTCACTAAAACATTTAAAAATTCTCAAGTAATTAAAAATATCACTGGAAATATTTCAAAGTTAAAGCTTAGAAAGTACTGTAACATTTTGTTAATTCATTCTAAAACAGTTGTTCTGATGGAAAAGGGTCATTGGGGATCTGGACCCTACATCAATAAACAGAAATTGCAAAACAGGAAATGCTGTGGATGGAGCACCAGACCACAGCAGTGTGCCCACAGTAGTGTGCCCACAGTGTGCTGCCCACAGGGCAACCAGGAGCACCTCTTCGGGCACATCTATAGGGAGGACACACAGACTCCATGCACATTCAGTGCTATGCACTGGAATCAAACCTTTGGCTTTAGAAGTGTAAGCTATAAATGCTACATCACTGTGCAATCCTTGATTTAGCAAAATGCTAATAGTTATTTGAATTAAGCCAACTGTTTTCTCACTATAATATAAAATTTACTATTTTACAAAGTAGAACTATGAAATGTAGTTATAGTTTATTGAAAAATAATTTCTGAAGGGAAAGTTTGCATATTAAAACAATATATCTGGAATATAATTTTTGATTAAACCTGCTCTTATCGAAAAAAAGTCTGTCATAGTAGAGGAGCTATTTGAATGTAGTAATAGTGTACTGAATACTAATAGATATGTTTAATATATCAGAATTTATATTTAATATGGACAAATTCTCTCCAAGTGCATACAGTACTCTTCACTTGTACAAAACACAGAAGACTTGAATGCCTGTTTTTCCATTAAATACTTCTGCAAGTTCATGGAGCAATGAAAACATTTCTGTGAACAAGCATGTAGAGAAAACCCTGTGAGTTGGAATCCGATTGAACTTACTGAGTGCAGACAAGCATATCTGTGTTTACTGAGGGTGTTCCTGGGCCCCAGAGGAATGGTTTTCCTCTTTCCTCTCACTTTATTCTTGTAACATTCAACAGAGCAAGTGGCACATCTGTAGGGCAAAGGTGAACATGCTTCCCATTCAGGAAAGAGGCAGTCAGAGTGATGACAAGGATGCACACTTTTGGAGTGCATTTGCTTGACGTTTGTCTCTTACACCCACATCATAAACCTAACAACGGCTTCATTAAAAGAACACACTATGTGAAACCACATGGTTGCCAGTTGTAACACTTAGAGCCAGAACAGGATACAGAGGCCAGGGTAGAGCCTAATGGGCAAAGGGAAGTTTAATGGAATGGACAAGGACAGGTAAAATACAGGGCTGGGTTAACACAAGAACAGGGATCACAAAAATTCCTGACAAATAACAGCTCAGTGCCTGGACCACAGAAACTAAGGATTACTAGGTAGGTATTTATAAGGAACAAACACAAGCAGGGTTAACAAGGAGATTCCACAAGGCTGGGGAGACATAACGAAGGTTAATCACATTGGCACATATCAGGAATGGAGACATCTAGCGGTAACATATGACATTGAAGGCATTAATGCAATAGGAAGGGCAACATCTCTGCTCTAATTTAAATTACCTGTACAGAACACACGTATTTATAAACAAGAATGATTTTCACATTTTTAAAACGATCACTAAACATTTAAAGGAAAACTGAAATGTGATTTATTTCTCAGAGTGTTTGGGAAGGAGGCGTTGAAGCTCAGTCCAGCTGCCTTGTTTTGGTCTTAAGGTAAATTTCAATGGCATTTAAAAAACAAGTTTCAATTTTCATTTTTTATTCTGTCAATACACTTTTGGTACTCTGTTAATATAGTTTTTCTTTGCAGTGAAAAACTTTCCTGTGCTGTCATTTAACAGTGCTCTGGTGGAACCAGAAAGTTAACTTGGGTAGCCCTTCTGGCTAGAAAGTCTCTCATCTTACTTCATAATGGGCTAATGCTGTATTGTGTGCAGGGCACAGCTGGGAAGAATATTGGCAGGCTGGAGAATTCAGTGCCTATGAGGAAGTGTCGTGGGCAGGACCTGGTGCTCAAGATACTGGGACTGCTAAAGTGTGTTGATGTAAGGGGGCTGCAGGTGTGCTGTAATAAGCACCCTTCTAGATCAGTTTTCTTGCTGGCTGTGGAGTCCTACAAAACAAATCAACACCCATCCTGTGACCTTTAAAAAGTGGGGCATGGCTTTTGGTGAAAATCATTGTGGCAAAATGTTTTTTTTTTTCTTAGCTGCACAAGTTCTATTGTTTTTAGAGAACACAAAACAACTAAGTGTAACACTTTTGATTCAGCTTAAACTCACCCAGTGTTATCTTCTCTTTGTTCAAACCTGAAAGGCCTGGCTCTATAACAAATTTAAATTACACAATGTGGCTCCTTCAAATGGTGCTACCTCCCTGCACCCTGCCAATTGGTCAATCAGGCGTTTTAAAAACGAGCACTGTAATACAAATTAAGTTTTATTTGAATGAAAGAAAACATGACAACAATGTACCCATCTTCATCGCAGCTTGAATTCTATTTTCACAAATCCAACAATATCAAACAGTCTCTTCTGAAAATTATTGTGAAAGTTTCTCCAGCAGGGGGTCTCCATGGCAACTGCACTGCAGTTGTATCACTCCAAGCTTATTTGAAATGAATGAAACAAAATGAAATACACCAGTATATTGTCCTCTTGTCTTCACATCTGTTGAAATCATTATATGTAGCTGTCATTATGCACTACCCTGTCATCAGTATTTCAGGGATAAAATATATGCTCTGGGGCAGGTGAAAAAAGCATGTATTCATATTTAATGCGTTGCTAGGAAACACTCCTATATATAAACAGCCTGTACAGCTGTAAATTGCATTTAAATAAGGTAGATAATGCTTTGCCAGATAGAATAGGATAGACAGGATCCCAGCATTCTTAGTGTCAACAGTATAATGATTCGATTGCATCAATCCTGGAAGAATGACACATACATTATGACACGAAACATGCATTGGAAACTGAGAAAGTCTGAACATGCTGATACAGCTGTCTCTGTAATTTTGTGCTAAATTGTCAGGTTATTGTGACAAGGTGGTCATAAAAAGAACACATGCCCAGTTTCTCTTACATTGGCTTAGAGTACCTGGAAGCTGTAGCGCACTGCTGAAGGTCTGCACAGCTGCTGGAGCACAGAGCACACAGGTACTGTCAGGACATACCAATTATAGGAAAACCTCACCTGCAAGAGGCACTTTCTTCTCTAATCAATGTAAGCTTCCGGGAGGACAATGTGATAGACTGTTTGAAAGGCAATTACAAACTGACTGGAATAAAGGGATAACCTTACTTTGAAGAAACACCAGGGAAGTCAAACTGTGCTGACATACAGTACAGAATAACATCATTTAGAATATCAGGTGTCATCCAAGACTTCCCAAATTAAACATCAAGGATTTTTTTAAGAAGAAGAAAAAGAAGAAGAAGAAGCTTTACTGTCATTGTGTACATGTTAATGGACCTAATACGACATGTAAGTACTGATGTAATGCAAGATTTTATGTTGCTCTTTTGCTCCATAAAACAGGTTTTTGTAGTAAAAATTCTAGTTTTCTGTGTTATCTGGAGACAGGAGTTATTGCGTTTGTAGAGGAAAGTTGGAGCACACTAACGATCTGTGGCTTTGGTCATCCAGTCATCCAGTAGAAGAAAGACTGACATGCCAGCAATGATATGACCCAAATTACCCAGTATCCATTACTACCTAGTAGAAAGTCACAAAGAACAGTAACAGTTCCTGACATTTAACAGGCCAGAGTGAAGCTCTCAGGTGGTGCATCATGAAGAGTGATGTCTCATGTTTCTTGTTTTGAACAGAAAAAAGGAAGGTACAGGGGTTCCTGTAACAAGTCATCAACTCTCACCACAGTCCCACTGACATTTTAGTCAAAATGGGACTGACACAACTTAGAAAAAAACTTAGAAAGTGACCTGCCATTACCATTCTCTATTCATTAATCATACTGATAGTCATATTTAAGCACATTGACTTCTGATCTGGCTATATTAATAGCAGATATGATGTTTGGTTGGATTTGTACTTAGTTTAAATTACTTTTCTTACAGGTGTCACGTGCTGATGCTGTCAGTCATATTCTTGTCCACTAGGTGTCACTTTTTCCCTGTTTTCCACATAGTCCTGTTATTCTGGTCCTTTTTTCTCCCTGTGCCATCTTGTTAATGTTATTAGTGACCACACTTGTCTTATATTTCCCCTCTGTCTCTTTAAATACTTTCCTTTTGGTTTTTTTCTTTGTCAGTTACTGTAACTGTATGTTTTTGGCTGTTAAGTGCTGTTTGGTCTTCTTGAATTGCATGTATGCTCATTTCCCCACTGTTACCTTGTTTTGGACTTGTAAACTTCCCTTCTGCACATTAGACCTTGCCTCTCTCACCTCACTTCCCAAAATTTTACAACAGATGTGACAAGGCAAAACACCATTAAGCCAACCAATTAATGTAATTCCATACTATGCTGGATTTGTATAAACACCCCAAAATACAAAAAAAAAAAATCTAATTTAAATTCAAATACACAACACATGAGTGTAATCCAAGAGGCAGGGTTTGAGGCCTTGTGGAGGAGGTATAATAAAATTTCAAATGAAATGCACACATAATAATACTTTGTACCTATGATGATGGATTTTTTTTTAAATATAGACATATAATTCACTAGTTTACTTCAGGGTCAGGGTTTCCACTTCCTTTAAATCTATTTACTGCTTCGTTATTAAAACTATGTTGCCATCTTGAGGAAAAAATGTAAGGTTTCCACCTGCAGTAACACTGCTGTGATTTTACATCAAGAGTCAAGTGGAGTTATTTGAAGAGAAAAAAAATGTACTAAGTGGAAAATTATTATAAAAAAAAAAAATTAAGTATTTTATTAATCCCAGAGAGAAATTACTTCTCTGCATTTAACCCATCCCCTGGGGGAAGCAGAGGGTAGCCACATGTGGCACCTGGGGAGCTAGTGCTGAGTGTCTTCTTCATGGACACAACTGGGTGGGCTGAGATTTGAAACTTCTGCATCCCGGCCTAATTTTCTTTGCATTGAGGCTGCTAATAAGACCATATTTACATTTAATGTCTCATATTTAATGAGTCAGATTGTCATATTAAGATAGACATATACTGTGGGAAATTGCTTAAGTTTTGGACACCTGACATGATAAATTTCTTACAGTCTTACAACTTCAAACACAACATTCTGTTCAGTTATCTCACATAAAAAGGCATTTGATATGTAATAACTGACTATATAACACAAGTTCTCCTCATGTCACATGGACCTGTGAATTTAGGTTGCCAGGTTATAAATTAATATTTTGAAATACTGGTTTGACAAAAAAATGCTTTTATTTCCAATTAAAAAAAATAAAAAATATATATATATATATATATATATATTAGGAGAGTCTTAGACTTTGATTTTATTGCAAATAGAGGAGAATAAAGATTAAAAGATCTCACAGTCATGCCTTTTGTTTAATGTAAAGTGAAATCCTAACATAAAATGGTTTTCAATTGACATAAGCACAAAACAATACCTCACAATGAAAACAGACAACACTCCAGAAAAAAATTAATCAGGGGAAAACGAGAAAACTCAGTATAGGTGAAAACACTATGTAATTATGAATAGTGCGTTACCTCTTGAAGGCATGACGTAGATTAGTGATACTGGTAATTAGAGTTTAGACAGTGACCTAAACCTCATTTCCAAATTTACAAGGCAAGCTTTTAAGACCTAAAATTACAATTACAGATTTATAAATAGCATACTATAATTTTCAGATTTATCTCAATTTATAGAGAATTGTCATAAGGGCCACCAAAAATATGTAATTTAATTTTCTTTGCATGTGTAAGGATCTATTATTATTATTATTATTATTATTGGCACAACTATCTGTGTCCTGGCACCCTGCTTGGTGTGTCATCTGCTCCATGCCCTGTGCTTCCTGGGATGGGCTCCAGGCTTCCCACAACCGTGAATTAGACCAGTGGTATAAAAAATGGATGGAAAACTGCATAAAACGTGAGATTTTGTACTTTTTTAAGAATGTAGTCAAATCATGTACATTCAATGCTAAAATAAGTGCTAAAAAATGACAATGTAGCTCTATCTTGGTTTAGAAAATACCCTGCAATTCCTTGTGGCTAATCAAGTAGGCAAAGTCTCTTACCTCTAAATATGCGAAGCTGTGAGCAGGACTTCCAATTTCTCCATCCTCACTTTTTGCATGCTAAAGTGTACTGCATTGTCATACTTTGATTTGTTGCTGCACTCATCCTTGGCGTCAATTTATACTGTCACATTGGAAGAAAGCATATATGTGGTCTCTGTTTGGTGTGATTATTTGAAACTTAATTTCTGCATGTTCACCATAAATAATGTTTATAAATTGTATTTGTGACTCACGTTGCTTGCTGTGACTGAACCCACACTGAGAACAGTTTAGCAAAAACTGCACATTTTTTTTTCATCAAACAACTAAAACTTTTTCTGTCTTTTCAACTCATTTAATACAGGTACAGTTACAATATTGGCATTGTGCAAGCAGTGTTGCACACTTCATTTCTGTCTTACTGCTAATGTCACATTCTCGCACGCGTCCTCCATGTACCTGTGCCCGCACTCAGAGACAGGATGATGAAGGTCATAGCCATGCTCACTGAGAATAAATGCTGTCTGGCTTCTCCCTTTCAGAGCATGACTCCCTTTATAGCTGAATCATTATTATATTATTGGTCTTATTGGCAATTTGCACATTTAACTTGGGTATTTTCTTCTATTGCACAGTTCCTCATGCAGCATAATCCATACAATAACTAGCAAAGTGGTAAGATCTTTCACTACCCCCTTTGCTTAAGGTTTCTGAAAGGTAAGGTTAGATGATATCAAAGTCCTTTTGTAACGTTCACAGAACTGAGGCACGGAGGCAAGGGTTGAGTCTACTGTGCAAAGGGGACTTTAATACAAAAGAGTCAGGAATAGGTATATATACCCAAGGTATAACAGGAATTAGGGTATAACAAGGCCAGTGTCACACTACGAACATCAAGATTCACAGTGAACATTACTTCAACAACTGGCAAAGTACTGGAACACAAAGGGCAGTATATATAGGAACAACAGTTTCAAACACACGCAGGAATTAACAATGGTAAGTACGCAGTTCTGGGGACACATAACTAGGACTAATTACATAGGGAAACATGGCAGAAATAGCGATATCTGGTGGACACACATGGCATGACAGGGAGGACGTGACATCTTTGTTATGCTGAGGTGTAGTATGATTATGAGACTCCCAGTCTGAAATAGCCACATAAGTACACGCTGTATCATGCAGGAGTTCTGGTCTCACATTGCAGGAACCTTCTCTTGGCTCTGTTAAAGGTGGCACTCAGCTCCTTCTGTTTCTGTTGAGTTCATGAGTCTTCACCATTGGAAAGCACATTTGTTTGAATCAGTAGTCAGTGCCTTCAAAACTTTCTCTCCCTTAGAAACGTGTAATGATGATGCTGTGCTCACCAGTGGCATTTTGCAATGTAGCCTGATAAACTGGACTCAAAATGCCTGTCTGAAATTATGTGCTAAAATGAGCGACATAGAGAAAGTATTACAGCATGTGCTACACTCATTAATATGGCTGTTCAGTTTCCATCAACTCCAAGACACACGGCTTGAGGTCAAGTAACCATTTCCTGTTTTGTCTCCCTTTTCAATATCACAGTGGTGGGAGTAAAACTGTCAACAGTAATAATGACAGTTATGATGAAATAAATAATAACCCGTTTCCTCATCCACACCATTATTATCCATGATAATAGTATGAAGGAAGTAAAAATAATTAAATACCACTAATATAAGGGTTATATTACATATAATATATATAATACAAAATTATCAGGTGTGAGGAAACTATTATTAATTAATCTCATTTATTTAGGTTTTGCCAAAAAATGTTTTATTCTAGTGAAGGGATTGATTAAGCACTGCCTCTGCGAATGCAACTTACATGTTATATTCTATTATGAAGTCTGCTAGATGGATGGAAAAAAAAAAACTTGCCCAATTTTCTTGCATCAGCTTGTGAAACAATCCTTAATACGTTCCACTAAGGGACTTACCTACCTTTCCAAAATTTGAAGTTGATGTTTTGGGTTAATGGCAACTGGATTCACATTATTGATCTGGTAATACCTCAAACATCTTTATGGCTCAACTGAGAGAGTCAAGCTGTTTAATTGGTTGAAGAATAGAGACAGGTGTCTTTGCCAGCCATAGCAGCTGCTAAGCTTCCTATGAAATTTCCATTCTGTGAAAACCTATTTCATATTCACATCACCTTGCACAATCTACAGCAAGTAATGGGAATGCTTGTGTTGTCATTCATGTCATTTATATAATTACTTCCCTTTTGGAAAAACAAAACTGTATACTGCTAAAGTGTGAATTAGTGAAAATGTGAGTATCATTAATGGAAACTGCTAAAATTATTCAGGCACAATGCATTTTAACAATGTGAAAACATTTGCTCTCAATACAATTACACATTTGTACTAAATACTTTTTTACAAAAATAAAATGTCTAAATCCTGACCCACAGGAGAAGGACAGAAACCTTGCACTGCAAAAAACTTGTAATTTCCCTTTTTTCATTTTAAAAGATGCCCAGAACTGGCCCTGACCAATTTGGTGCCCCAGTCAAGGTTTTAGCTGGTGCCCCTTACATTGCAACCATTTTCACCACCAATCGCTGCAATGGTGCCCCATGGATGGATGGCCCCCTACCATTTGCCTCTTCCCTTGTTTGTTTTTAGTGACAATGTGGCAAACTCATGCACAGTCCTGTTTATATGAATCCTTTGGGGAAATGGCTGATAATTGTACTAATATAATCTAATCACATAGTCGATAGGAACTAAAAGAGGAAAAATATTTGGCCACTAGGTCAGCCAAGCGGGATTGCATTGGCTGCTGCATTTCAGGCATTACAGAAGAAAAGAGATTAAGGGTAAGTCATTACAGCATTAGTGTTCCCCTTTAACATGCTAATTATTATCAGCCAGAACAGAGGTCGTAAAATAACCAACTGAGTATTGCATCATCGGTGTTTCCTTAGTATACAATCCTGGATGCTCTACGCCCATGATGCTGAACCCTGTTGTGTAAATCACTGTTTTTATTAAACTTGCCTGAGCTTCAGTTAATTCCCAATACGTAGAGGTTTGATAACACTTTTAGAGTAGCCACATGTCCTAATGTGTTAAGAGCCCTTTCTCCAAACTTACAGTAATTACACAAATTGCACACTAATTTGGTTTTCACTAGCTTTCAACAACCTTAGTGGAATTTATTACCCATAAAGTTTGTTATTTTGTGTTGCAGAAGTCCAGTTGGAACTTGAGTAATATGCCATTGCATTTTAACATCACAATATATAGATTAATATAGATTAAAACACATGGTACACCTCAGATGCTGGCTTCATCCACAAATATTCTAGGATATCTATAAGTAGGCCAGAAGACATCAGAAATAGATGAGTCTGTTTATGTTCAAAAACGAGTGCCAACAGCAAGTGCAACATGAAACCTAGATGACACTTCATATAAGTCACAAAAATAAATTAAAATAAATCAAAATAACCGTGTGGCCATTTTGGCTCAAAAATGCAAAGGAATTTCAACTGCAAACAGGACTGTATCAAGAACTAACCTAGAAAATGTAAGACAAAGTGCAGACAAAAACTATCATTTGCACGTGACATTCTTCCAGTGCAAAGCACCCTCCCTGCGCGCACACATACACACACACACACACACACACACACACATGCATGTGCTCATGCCGTAGTAGAGTTCAACACATAACCTAGTAAAGTGAATACTGTCATCCCAGTCATTGGAAGTCATCAGTTCATTATACCTGTTTTACCTTAATAGAAGTATCCAACCTGAACATCCCACACAACACAAGGCAGCCATTAGTCAGATCTAAAAATGAACAGGCCTAAGATCTGTTTATAGTCAACTTCCTGGCCAGGATGAAGATTCATAACACTAACTTTGAGTCATTGAACCAACCACAGAAAAGAATTGATGTTTATTACACTATGACCAGTTTCCTGCAGTGAGTGAGTGATGTATAGTCTGTGATCATGTTTTAGGCGCTTAGACCATAATTTTGGCATGTCCTACTTCACATGCTGTGCTACCTGTTTATGAGCCTTTAGCACAAAAACACCATTTATGTGTCCTCTATTTTCATTAAGCACCAAACACAAAGACAGCTTGGTTCTGTACAAAAGTACTCCAAATTATTGGTAAAATGATGACGTTAAATGCCCGCTATAAATGTAAAAAAGTCAAAACTTTAGATGTTAACATAAACATTGATTTTTTGATTGATTATAGTCTTAGTCAAACAGAAATAACATTAAATAGGGCCCGGATTATATATTGTTACCCAGTTGTTAAACACTTACACATGAATTAAAAGAGTAATGGTGACAGTTAAACATAATTTGATATGTTTTTATTCTAATTAATGAAGAGCTACTTACAGAGAATTCATAATGTCAGTTCTTTCTCCAAAATTAGATCCCACCTCCTTTAACCTCAACTTCAAACCTGCATAGTTCTTTCATGGATGGATATCATGGGTGATGTAAAAAACTGTATACATAAGAATCCAATTTTTTCATAGAACACATTTGTATGTATTAGAGATGATAATTTCTTGGCTCTGTGGTGGGTTGGACCTGGGTGTCCCCTGCCCTGTGGTGGGTTGGCCCTGGGTGTCCCCTGCCCTGTGCACTATGTGTTCTGGAATGGGCTCCAGGCTTCTCCACAACCCTTACCAGGAATAAGCGGTACAGAAGATGACTGACTGACATTTTTTGGCTGTTTACCAGTTTTCCAGAAAGCTTTGCAGGCCTCCCAGGTCTGCGGAGAGGCAGCAAATGATTCAGTATGAATGCAATAATGTAACTTCCGTGTTATTTATTGTTACTGATCAGCTATCAGAGTTCATATTTTATCAGCTGTAAAAATACGTATTTCGTACTTCATGCAAATTTTATCCTGAATTTATGAAATACACATTCAACGTTGTCATGGCAGTTTGTCACAATCAAAAAAGAAACTCAACATAACACTTTGTTAAACAAAACTCAAACAGGCATAAATAACTGGCATACACACATTTTCTTGTGCGGTTGCATAATTTTATACAGAAAAAAATCCACACCAAAAAATTTTATGCAAGACATAAATGTCCCTGAAGTAAATATTTTTCATCCATTCTGAATTGGTTTGCAATAAGCACATTATAGAACAAACCCACCAAACTGTCTGTGAAGCTCACATGAATGTTGTTTTTTACTTTTTTTTTTTTCTGAAACACTAAGCTATCATGACACTACCAATATTTCATGAACAGAAATTAAGAAAATGTTTACCACACTACTGAATAAATGCTACATTTTTCTTTAATTCATACTGACAAGTTGTCAGTCACTACGGGATAGGTGAGTCTATTGTCTATGGTCCTTAAGTCTCACAGTACAGTAGCCAATTCAGTACTGCAGCAACCACTGCTGTACTACAGCAGAAAATCTCACACTGTGTCATTAACTTTAGTTCTACGCTACCGCAGCCTGTCTCACAATGCAGCACTCATTTCAGTACTTCAACTCATTTCAGTACTACAAATCATTTCAGTACTACAAATCATTTCAGTACTACAACAGTTCATCATGGACTACAACAGTGAATCATATACTACAGCAATCAATCCTGTACTATGGCTGTCCAAATGTTTAGGTTTGGTTAATGGAAAAGTTCCTTCCCTGTAAACAGTAGCTGATAGGTCTGAAGTTTCAACTGTATGAAGCTCTGGCTGTTGGTCACGTGTCCTATAGGCTGGGCACAAATAAACAACAACTCCTTGAATATGTACAGTATGATATCTGTTGCAAGTGAAAAGGTGAAATATTGTAGTTCTAAAGTGTTTCTTTGCTATGGCAGAAGAAAGTTAAATAAATGCATAATCAGGTGCAAAAATAGAAAGGAGGAGCCTACATGTTCCGTACAGCAGAAATTTGAAATGATCATTAATTGTTACGTGTGTAACAGTCCAATACAGGATTCTGTCTCTCCCACACACAGAAACTAAGGACATTTAGAATAATCAACTGAGCTTAGCTACATGTTCTTGGAGTATGAAAGGAGAACCAAGAGAGAACCCAGTAAACACAAAGAGGTCACCCAAACCTTACAACCAAGCCTGAGGGCCATATTTGTAACAGTCTCCTCACACAGTGAATATTATATTAGATTTATGAGGATACCTCACTACTCTACAACTAAAAGCATCTTTAAATGTTTGGAGTTTGGACTTCATTAACTTATAAATTTAAGTTTTTTGTTATGGCCAATTGATACCTAGTTTTGCATTTACTAAATCAAATTCCCTGTAATATGAAGTTCTGATTTTATTTAGATTGAAAATATGCATTGCATGATTCCTAGTTGAGCGGCTTTCATGAAGATTGTGTTACTGATCTGGCTTGACCAGTCTAGTCACCAATGCTTTGGTCCTGCTGAACTTGAACTCAATGTCTTCTGATAGTTATGACACCATATATTAATGGCCCAATAAACAGGAAGGTTTGATTTTTATAAGTAAAAGGATGAATCACTGTGTTCACTGTAACACTTTGCCTGGAATGTCCTGGTTGTTTGGTATGCCTCCTCATTCTCTCGTAGCCTTGTGTCCTTGTTCCCTTGTTTGTCTTTGTCAAATGTGTTCCACTATTATCTGCTTCCTATTTGATGTGTGCTAGTATTAAAGTCATACTGGTGTCATTTACTTGGTCTTGTGGTTTTGGCTTTTTGGCTTTTCCTTGTTTTTTTCTTCTTGTTCCCTGAAAGCTTTCAACTGTGCTCTCCTAGTTCCCAGTGTAGTGTATTTTTTGGCTCATTCCCTGTTTTTGTTTTGGCTTATTCCTTGTTTTTGTTTTGTCTTATTCCTTGTTTTTGTTTTGCCTTACTCCCTGTTTTGTGATTGCTCCCTGGATTGGCTTAGTGTTGGTTGTGATAAACGTCTCTGCTAATAGACCTCTCTGCCTCAGTGGCACCTGTCCTGCCAATCACAATAGTGAACATGTTATTATTTCTAATAATTTTATTTTTACTGACATCCTGGCAAACACAAGCAAAAGACATTCGAGCAAGTCACGTTTTCCACATGGTTGCATCTGTCTAAAATCCTGCAGTTAAGCAAGCTTTCTCAAGGACTTCTTGCTCCTCAAGAAAATTAAATTCAAAGGACTCGATTATTGCTCATTGAGGCACTAATTTCATGTTTAATTTTAATAGTAATTAAAATTTAACTGTAGAGAAACCTTAGATCGTGAATTACTTTAGTTGTTACTTGAGGAGTCCAAACTAATGAAAAAGACTGAGTATTCAATTATAAAGAAAATGTTTTATTTAAAATGTTTTATTGAGAATTAATGTCAATGAAATAGAACAGTGGGTTATGTAACTTAAATAGATAATGCAGAGAACGTTTGTGGTCCTGAATGAATCTGTTATAACACGTACAGCAGACATTATAATTTAAACAGTGGAGAATATAAGCAGCATGTTAATTACATTCTGGATGTTGAATTTGGGTCTGCTTGCACGTAGCTGACAAGGCCTTTAGCGGTTCCACAGAGGTGGTACACCAGCTCACCACAGGGATTAAAGTGCAACAATGTTTTTTTTTTTTTTTCATATTAATGTTGCAAAGAATGTCCTTGGGCCTGCTTGAAATTCAGAGAAATGCAGCAGTCTGGACAATCAGTAACATCTGGTATAAAATTTAATTTGATTTCTAAAGACCATAATGAAATGTAAGTTTGTTTTCCTTTTCCATAAAGTACGTTTCTGGTACACTGGATCTAGTAGACTAGACTATCCAAATAACAGAAACCAAGTAAATATACGATATAAACTGGCACCCAGGATGGTAACATAACTGAACTCTATTACTGATAAAATGGGCAGATCTGTCTTGATCATACCATGAAATTACTGTTATGGTTACCTTTGTGGAAATTTTATCACTATGTTATAGGCACCAGGTAGCTAAGCTGTGTTGCTCTCAGCAATGTTGTTCTGATGTTTAACCCTTTGGTTACTTTCGTAATCAGTGAACCCAGACTTTTTCTAATCCTCTTTTTTCCTATTCTTTGTAATCTGTTTATGAAACGGCTATTATTATTATTATTATTGTTGTTATTATGCCCTGTGGTGGGTTGGCGCCCCGCCCTGGGTGTCCCCTGCCCTGCGCCCTATGTGCTCTGGGATGGGCT